>MU183201.1:143210-221727 GCA_016904865.1 Pissodes strobi | reverse complement strand
AATCATTTGTGGAGCAAAAGGCAATCAATTACAAGGTAAAAACTATTTTTAATAATAATTTTCCTCAAAAAAGGCTAAGACAAAAGAAAAAAAAAACCTTGGGTAACACAGGGACTTAAAATTTCCTCAAAAAACCTAAGATACCTACATGGATTGAGAAAGTGATCGTTCTGAATTTTTGACAAATCATTTTAATTTATATAAGAGAATTTATAGGAATTAATGATGCTTCAAATAAAGGAAAGGAGGGATGGAGCATAATAATTAATGAGTTGAGAGGAAAATCACGGAAATCTGACGGCCGGAACAACCTGGATTCGAATGTTCTAAATGAATTTTATTGCTCTGATCTGTGCTCTCAGATTGATCCCTTGTCGTTTCTGAACGGTGTGTCGGTAGTGGAAACATTTTATTTGCATCATACAGATATAGGAGAATTGAAGAGTATTTTCAGAGAAATTAAAAATAAAAATTCTGCTGTGATAGATGATGTCCCATTAAAAATATTTGAGAATCTACCAGAAAATGCTCTGAGTGTACTAGTAAGAGCTATAAATAACTCTTTTGATTCGGGCATTTTTCCTTCATGTTTGAAGAGTGATTTGGTTCGACCACAGTTTAAGGGAGGCGATACTTGTTATCGGCCGATATCTGTTCTTCCTACTTTGTCCAAACTTGTTGAAACGTTCGTAAAGAGTTCTATGTTATCTTTTATTGCAAGGCACAACTTGTTGAGAAGTTGCCAATTTGGATTTCAAAATTGGAAAAGCACTAACGATGCAATATTTAGTTTTTTTGGAAAAACTGTACTTGGGTCTGAACGATGGCGATGTTGCTGCAGCTGTCTTTTGCGATTTTAAAAAGGCATTCGACTGCGTGAATCGCGTGGTACTGCTGGGGAAACTTCAGCGCTATGGATTTAGGGGAATTGCTCTGGCATGGATAGCATCTTACCTGTCAGAAAGAACGCAAATGGTTAGAAATCAGGAAAGTGATTCACGATTGCTTAATAATCCGTATGGCGTGCCCCAGGGTTCTGTGCTTGGACCCCTACTTTTCCTGTTATACATAAATGATCTGACAAATGTTGATGTTAGTGGCCACTTCACTTTGTTTGCAGATGATACGACAATTTTGTGGTTGGATCGATCTGTAAAGCATCTGGCTGATAAATTGTCAATGGACATTCTGAAAATTAAGCAGTGTTGTGATGCAAATTGTTTGAGTTTTAATGTTGACAAAACAAATATTTTAACATTTAAATGTAATATTGATGATTTGAAACTTGACAATAATACCCTAGAAAATAAAAGTGTTGCGATGTTTCTGGGCATGTATATTGATACAAAACTTAAATTTTCGAACCATATAACTAATCTTAATAAAAAATTAGCATCGGCGTGTTATGCTATTAGGGTTGTCAGTAATGGTTTTGGACACTCAATGACAAGATTTGCTTATTTTTCTTTGGTTGAATTGAATTAGAGATATGGTGTGGCATTTTGGAGTTTTATTCGAGGCAGCTGATGCAGTCAATTTTTGTGCTTCAGAAGCGTGCCCTAAGATATCTGTGTAAATTGGGGAAACGGTGGCCTTAGTTCACAAAAAATATAAGTACATTTTACAGGAGAGTGTATACAATACACGTAATGGCTGTGATATGCGGTTGCCGACACCGAGGAGTACCCTTAC
Organism: Pissodes strobi; assembly: GCA_016904865.1. Taxonomy (NCBI): domain Eukaryota; kingdom Metazoa; phylum Arthropoda; class Insecta; order Coleoptera; family Curculionidae; genus Pissodes; species Pissodes strobi. The sequence goes on along the minus strand of MU183201.1, from coordinate 220,035 downwards.
CAAGAACTCGTTAATCTATGAGAGCCTTAAAATTTATAATCATCTGCCTAGAGAATGTAAAATTGTTGTGAATGATAAATGTTTTAGGAGATCAGTAAAGTTGTTGTTGCAGTTTAGGGCATATTATACTTTGAACGAATATTATAATGATGATTTTTAATATTTTTAATTATTGAATTTAGAGTTGTATTGGTCCAGTGTTGGTATGCTTTGTATGTGTGGCATAGTTTTTATTTTATTTTAAGATGTAAGCATGTGTTGCCTTTTCCTTTTATTGTACCTATATGTTTTAGTTGTAAGTTTTCTTTTTTATTATACCTAGCTTTGTTATGAGGAATTGTCCTTTAACATAATAAAGCATATTCATTATTATTATTATTATTATTAAATTAAGTAGTATATATGATGTTGTTTCATATATTTTTGACAATGTTGTTTTGTAACGATTCTAGAACGAATCATATATACGTCAGTTCCGACGACATCAAAGAAACAGGGTACACTTACATTTTGCCAAAGAACGTTCTCAAGAAGTTTGTAACCATCTCTGATTTGCGTGCTCAGGTAAATACATTGTTTAATAATTTTTTTTATGTTTCCAGACCGCGGTGCAGTACAAATATTTATAAAAATATATTTTCAGATTTGCGCCTTCCTTTATGGCGTCAGTCCTCCGGACAATCCACAGGTGAAAGAACTTCGATGCCTGGTATTACCTCCCCAATGGGGTACTCATCAAACCGTCCATTTGCCCAACACGCCACCAAACCACACTTTCCTCAAAGATATGGAACCTTTAGGGTGGATCCACACACAACCCAACGAGTTGCCTCAACTTTCGCCTCAAGATATTACTACGCACGCTAAATTGATGACAGATAATCCCGCTTGGGATGGAGAAAAAACTATAATAATCACTTGTTCCTTTACTCCAGGTTAGTATTTTATGTATACATACAATTTATTCGTCCGTGAATTAAACACTATTAGTTATTGTTCAATTTCCGCTTTTAAATATAAATCATTCGAAAATGTATGTCATACAGGAAAGCCAAATTTCAATACCGTCAAATAAGTCAATTAAATAAAGAAAAAATACTAATTAATTACCGAATATAAAACATTAAATTCAATTGTATAGCAACAATATTAAATTTGAAATTTATGAAAAGGGGTAGTGACATCTTGGTACTAGTTGCTTATATGTTGTAAAGTACAATCGTAAATAGTCTCTAATTTGTGAACCAGAAAAAACTGTCAAATGGTAACGAGGTTATTGCTTTTTAACGTATTTTAAACCGCATTTGGGGTACTTTTAAAGCATTGCCTTAACTTTAAATAGGTGAAGTTGTAGTAAACGTGAGGTAATAAGTACTCTTGATATAAATTTCATTTCATTTATTTATTTATTTATTCCATTTATTTATCAACGGGAATATCCCAATTTTACAAAAATTTGTCCAGTCTAAGAATAAAATGTTAGAAAAATTATGTACACAATATATAAATGACAAATGAGTTATAAAGATACAAACTATACACTAACTATAATAACAACAATGGACCACTAAATTACTAACACTTTATGTAAAAGGCTAGCCTAGCAATCTATTGACTATTAAGTGCTGCCCTAAGGGAGTACAAGGAGGTGTTAAACAAGTCAATTTTCCATTCATTGCATGATACATCATTCTATTTATGGATGAGAATTGACCATAATTGGTGCGATGGTTTTCAATATGAAATGTATTCACAACTCTAAGTGATCTAGGAGGAGCATGAATATGAACAAGTTGCAGGAGGTCACTACAATCTATACTGTTATTAAATATTTTATAAGTAAAGGTTCTATTAATTTATTTAAGAACTTCACATTCAACATATTCAAGAGATGATCATAAGTACAAGTTTCAACATCAAGTCCCAATCTAAATCTAACATGACACAAAAATTTGCGCTGCACTCTTTCTAGTCTGTCCCTATGACATTGATAGTATGGTGACCATACACAAGTATTATTCTTCAGTTGAGATCTAACTAAACCACTGATCTATACCAATCAGTGAACTAAACACAAATATAAATTTTTGAGACCAAATACGTTTTAGAAATCTTTGGTATGTCTTTTTGCAAAGCCCAACATTTTTAGAGCTTTATTATACACATAGTCAATATGATTTACAAAAGTTAGTTTGTTGTAAAATATAATTCCTAGATCCTTAATTGTAGTTACACTATTAAGCAGAATATTTTGTATATAATATGAGTTAAGCTTTGGGCTGGATTTTCTGCTAAATTGTATATATTTACACTTACTTATGTTAAGGTGTATATTATTATTTTCGCACCATTCCTCAAACCCTGCAAAAGTACTGCTTGAGTATGAAGTAACATTAACAAGTCTTTCATTTTTATTTGGTTTTCCATAAGCTGATGAGAAAAAGTGAGAAAAGAAACAAACAGTGCTTTCCATATTATCACTTATTTCACCGTTATAATTAAGACAGACAGGAATGCCATTATCTGTTTGATAAATGCGTACGTAGTTCCAGAATGATTGTGGGTCGGTTGTTACTTTATTCTCAATTTCACTCATGTACATGTTATAACAAAATTTTGCCTGCCTTTTACAGATCCCTAAGACTACAAAAACTATAATAATCATCAGCATCTCCAGTCTGTTTATATTTTTTGTGGGCCAATTTTTTGTTAAAGACCTTGATTTTCAGCTCAGTGCTGAACCATGGTGGAAATTTATATTTACTTTTAATCCTAATTTTAGGAACAAATTGAGTAATAACATTATTTAGAATCTGATAAAACAATAAAACATTATGTTCAACATCACCACATTCAAAGACATGATCCCAATTAACATTAAGTAGAAAATAATCAATATCACAAAAATTAGAATGCTTAAAATCAAAAATTTCATCATCATACTCAATATGATCGGGTATATTATCACAGTTAACAGTAATGACTAGGGCTGGATGATGCCTATTACACTTTACTAAACTATCACTAGCGCATACAGTTTTATGACTTAGGTTATCACAGAAAATTAGGTCCAAATAAACACCCCTGTAATTTGGTACATTGTTGATTTGATACAGATTCAAATATGGAAAGGTTTCAACTACACTCTTTGCAACTGATGAATATCCCTCAATAAGAGTTCCAAGAGTGTCATTGGACCATTTTATTGGGGAGGTTGTAGTCCCCGGCAACAAATAAACTATGGTCACTATATAAACCAGATGCTCTTTCCACTGTTTCACAATGTTTTTTTATAGGCATCGCTACATCATGATAATGGAATATACACACAGCAGAATAGTTTTGTGAGGTTGTTGCAGAGATTTGTGGATACTCATATTTCCTCGCTATCGTAGCAAGAGAGTTGCAGCTGTTGGGATTTATATTTATTTTTTTACTGCTATCAGTTCGCCTCTATTTCTCTGTTTACCAGTGACTGTACTATTATGTGCTATTCTAATCCTAATACTATTGGCGTTGGATGCCAATTTATTACGTTCGATTCTAAGATAAAACTACTTGGCAGATGGCGCTGAACGACGGTTTACAAACAAGTTATTATTTACCAAGAAAAATTGAGCTGCGATCAGACGTCTACCATGTAATCCGGACGTCACCAGTCCTCGTAATGGCTCAGGCAGCACCGTCTGCAATCGAACACCAGGCTCAGCTCGTCTCAGGGAGGGTTGGTTCGAACTATCTTCCCGATATCAAGTTGTAATGTAACCGTGTGATTACTCAGTGAGGTTCTAGCATCGAAACTAAATTGTTCACCACGGATCTTGCTTTTAGGAAATACTTATATTTTCTGTTATAGAATACAATGATATTAATCAACGTCAAAAAATTATGTCAACCCTTTTAACCTAATATACTAATGTCTTTAATAGCCAGAACTCTTCCAGTCTTATTGGATTAACAGTAACGTTACAATCTCCCCCTTTGCACCACACAAACGTCCTCGTGTGCGGGGCAACATCAACACATTTAGGTACAGCACTTCTTAATGGTGGGTTTCCTCCATGTCCGTTCGTCTGGAGGCTTGGCCTTTATGTCTTTTGTCGCTTTAAAACGTTGACATTTAATACATTTGCCAATATGTTCTGCAATAATTTTTCTCCTGCCTGGCCAATAATATCTGTGTGCTAACTTTTGCAGTGTCCTTTCTAATCCATAATGTCCTCCAGTATCTGAATCATGATATTCTTTGAGCATCTGTGGGATGTGAGAATGCGCTGCCACCTGTTGAGCTTCCTCTTCATCGATATCAGGAGTGTAGCGAAATAGTCCATTGCGCATAATAAAACCTCGTTCTGCCCATTTCTTAAAATCAACTCCAGCACTGGAAGATTCTAACCCACTACTGATTTTATTAAGATCCGGGTCAACTAACTGTTCAGCACGTATCTCGCTGGTTGATTTTCTTGGCAGATCTACACTGACTATATTCATTGACTCATAAGCTTGTAGACTCAAAGCCTATCGTGCGAGACGTCCCGTCGGTGTTTTTAGTGCCACTAACCATCGTAACGGCTGGTGGTCGCTCTGCACATTGACGGTGGTCCCTTCTATATAACCTCTAAACTTTTCGACTTCCCAAACAGCAGCAAGAGCTTCTCGTTCCGTTGTACTATAACTTTGCTCAGCAGTAGTTAATAATCTCGAAGCATATTCAATAGGACGTTCTTCGAGGCCCTCCCCCTGGAGTAGACAAGCTCCAAGTGCATAACTGTTTTCATCCGTGCGCAGGGTATACGGCAAACGTGAATCTGCCTGCCTAAGTATCGGAGCTGTAGCTAATGGCACTGGGGCAGCATGTGGGGAATCACACTCTTCAATTGTACCATCTTCTAGCAATTTGTCCAATTCTTCCCGAAGTTGACAATTCTTTGATTCGGATATGCGATATGGGGGAACAGCCACGGGATTATCATTAAGAAGTACAATAGAATGTTGAGAATGTTCAGCGTAAGGCGTAGGCTCATTGTTAGACTGAAAAACATCTGTATTATCGCTCAATAGTTTCTTTAGGTTGTCCCTTTGTTGACATTGTAATGATTGGTCTTCATTATCTCTAAGCGAAATTTCTGAACAAGCTACCATTTTTACCGGAAGAGTGACGTCTTCTTCAGCAAAAAAAGCGTAAGGAATATGTTGGTTTTCACCAAAATAATATAAGCTATTTGGTACATCAAGAATAATGTTGGCAAGTTGAATAAAATCTACACCAAGTAGGGTGCGACTGTTTTCATGTTCAGGTATTGCCAAGAGTTGTAACTCTATATTTTTATGATGTAACTGAACAAAAACTTCGAACATATATCCATAAACCTTCCTTTGAATACCATCAGCAAGCGTCATATCAAGGTCATCAACTACAGTATAAGGAACATTCTCTTTTAGTAAAATCTGGGTCAACATAGATCCGGCAACACTGGATTTTGCGCCTGTATCCACGAAAGTATAACCGTTGTGCCCTGATATGTTAATAGGAATCAAAGGTCGAAAAGAAACTGGGTCATGAACAAAAGAATTCCACAAAAATTCTGTGGACATTACAGATCCCTTTGAGGTATTCTTTCTCTCACTGCATTTTGGACAGTTGCTCCGAATGAAACCGGGATTACCACAACCATAACATGATACGGTAGAAATTTGATTTGGTGCACCCGAAACAGTATTTTTATTATACATGACCGGAGAAGCACGCGCGTTGTTCACTTCTTCTGACTTGATCTGTAGTAATTTCCGGCACTCCTTTTTCACATGGCCGATATTTTTACAAAACGAACACCGTTTTATGTCTTTTTGATTAAAAGCCTTATTGTCCAAAACACCCATAGTTTCTTCAGCCGAGCGAGCAAACGTCAAAAGTTCTGTGAAAGTATTGAAGCTATCGCGTGGTACTTTTTCGCGAATTTTCCTGTGTAATAATCCATACACCATATCGAGTTGTACTGGCTCAGTTAAAGTTCCATTCGGTAACTGCTCGATAATAGCACGAGCATTACAAATAAACACATCTGTGTCGGTCTTTGAATCCTGTTCTTGAGAAAAAAGGTCACGATATATACGATACGGAGGTTTACTCGGTCCAAACGTCAATTTTAATAAATCTAAAGCATCATTCCAGGTTGTTATAGTAGCTTTGACTCCTTGAAACCATGTTCCCGCGAAACCATCAAATAACATCGGCAATCCTTTAAGAGCATTTTCGTCTGTAATTTGAGTACAATCTTTATAGATTTCGATAGCGTCGATAAATGCATTCACATCGGAATTTTTCGAACCGTCAAATCTAGAACTACATTTTGAAAAATTTTCTGTAGGCAAGATAACCGGTGCCGTGTTTTGTACGGTAGGAATCGTCAAGCGTAATAAAAGTTCTTGAAATTGTTCATTCGTGAGAGTCACCATGTTCGCTTCTGTATTTGAACTTATATTGTTGCTTAGGTGGCTCTAATCACAAGTAAAATAAAACATGTACTTACAGTAGGCTCGTACATAATAAACAGACTGATTAAATTCGCTGGAGCAACAGGGAATTGAAGGATACGTCAAACGTTCAACATATAACTGGATTTCTAAATTATGATAATCAAGGTAATCCACATCAATCGCAGCTTTTAATGCGACTGCAAAACGACCCGAATTTGTCCTACACCTGTAGAAGCGATAAACCGGTGCGATTTGCCGTACTCACAGTTCAAACGATAGATACACAACGACGTTCTTTTTGACGAATCAGCAGAACTCGCAGCTCTTTACTTTATTTTTCGATGCTCCACATTTGGGCGCCAATTGTAACCGTGTGATTACTCAGTGAGGTTCTAGCATCGAAACTAAATTGTTCACCACGGATCTTGCTTTTAGGAAATACTTATATTTTCTGTTATAGAATACAATGATATTAATCAACGTCAAAAAAATATGTCAACCCTTTTAACCTAATATATTAATGTCTTTAATAGCAGAACTCTTCCAGTCTTATTGGATTAACAGTAACGTTGCAGTAACTAAATAAGAAATTGAATCAAAATAAGTAATAGTCCAAGTCGGGGTGAAACGCCACCAAGTTTACTTTTGTTGGCAAGCCCTATCGATGTTAAACGAACACAGAAAAAAAAACTTGGAAACAAAAGAAACTAAGTTCAAATTCTAATGTCGAAATACGTAAACAATTACCTGTCGAAGACTACGCTATCTGCTTGGTCACCATTCAACATCTACATACTCAAATACACCCTAAATAATACCAAGCATTTGAGGCCAATACTTTATTTTGAATAGTAAAATATAGCAATCTCCTCTAGCCTATTAAATAGTTTCCATTTAAAAGTTAAATCAGTTATTGTCCAACTAGACACACCCTCTTGTCAACCTTGACAGTTTGATGTAAAATATTTGAAGGTATCAAATAAAAGGTTATAAAATTTTGAAAGTTTACTTCTTCGAAACGCTTGGCTGCAACCTGCAACCTAGACGGTGATAGAAATACCGAATTTATCACATAGACTGTACCAAGTTAATTTACCTCGGTTAGTAGAGCCTTTCCAAAAACCCAAGTTGAAGTTTCAACAAGAGAACGTATTCCTCAAAAAGGAAACAATGTTATGTTCGATTGTCAAAGCCAAAATTAAAGTAAAAAATAATAAAATGGATTAACTTCCTCGGATATAAAATGTACTAGAGATAGTCCATAAATCTAGCACCCGTAAGAAGTAAGTAATGTTTCTAAGCTAGCGTAGCAACACTTCACAAAAAGAGTATTTAAATATGTATAGTTCAGTAGATTATGCTGTATGCACTAAAGAAATTAATCAACCGTTTTCGAAAAATGATCGAGTACTAGATTCTGTGCAAAATTTAAAAGTCTATGCAAAGTATTAAATATTCCTGGCACAATAGTACTGTCCAAGTGTAGTAATATAAATATAAAATTAGACATCTCGTGTAACAGCGTCAGACTCCCGAGGTTATATCCGAGAATTAGCCATCATTCTTCTCTGTATGTCAAAACAGTGCTGATTAACCAGATTCCGGGTAAAATTCGCTCTTCCTGATCTACAGGGAAACAGTCATAGAACCCCGCAACAAAGCGCTACCGGAACTCCACCGTAGAATACATCTACTAAAACCATTTCCAAAAACTAGTTCCAAAAACCAGCTCCAAAAAAACCCTAAAAGCGTAAATTAAACCATAACAACAACATAGCACGAAATTTACAAAAATGCCAAACTCGGCCCCAAATATCCACTTGAAATTCTACATTCGAACAACTTGAAATCACTTACCCATAACTAGGGGTTTACCAAAACTTCCTGGGTATCTATATTGCCATTACGGCGGCTGCTAAGACTTAATTCCCACGCAACTGACCTTTCCTCCGGAGCCCTAATCGACTTCCAGTCTACTTCATGTACAAAATACGGACACTCCTCGAGGAGTACCTCTCTACCCAAGGGAACTTCTTTGGCTAATGATTAAACAAAAGCCTTCCAAAATCAATAACAACAATTTTTCTTCTGTTTCCTCTCCTACTGGATTAAAATATCGGAAACAAATCTGTAAACACGTCAATCACTATCAGCTGACATTCAACTAAAAATCTTCATATGTCAATCAAAATACTACCTGTCAGAAACCCTAGACAGATACGAACTTATCGAGAAAAGACAATAGAGATGGTCGACCAAGTCAAAATAACCTTTATAAATAAGAGCATTTTCACCCGTAACAGTACTATCCCTGTCGTTTCGGTATATGTTGTAGTTATCCATGCCTAATTTACCACCGATGAAATCTGAATTCAATGATGTTTCAGTAAGCAAAATCACATCGTATTGATTGAGTGCAACATTATTACGAAGCTCAGAAAGTTTAGTTCTAAGACCATTAACATTCTGATAGTAAACACTTATATTGGAACTGTTTAGTACCTGGTTCTCCCTCCTTGGCTCCAGTGAAAATTTGAATTACCCTGATTGCCATTGTATGATCCTGCACGTGCATGTCTGCCATGGAACTGACTCATACTGTCTGGTGCGAAGGTTAAATTTGAACTCTCGGATAATGATATTTACCTGCCAAAAATTTTCAGCTTCTACCTGTGGTATATATTTACTGTCTATTCCTACTATAAATGATAATGTGTCACCCTTTGTCCTTAGTTGGACAACTGAGATTTCTCCTTGAGTTGTAATGCTGGCCTTATTCTTAATAGGAACTCCTATGAATTGGCTATTTATGGGTTGGACAACTTTGTTATTTCCAGTATGCCGAACCACCCCAACAAAATCAGCATTCTTTGTGGTTGATGTACTGGAAGACTGACCATCTTTCAGCTGGACCTGTTGATCGACATTGCTGTGTGCCATGGCTGAATCTACTGCTCGTCCTACTTGAGAGAGTATAATTTGTGCACCTTCAAACACACCATGTTCATCAGAAGTCTTGCTGTTCCTTATGTAGTAAATCTATAATTTCAATTTTATCCGAAATTATAGTGTTTTTATCTGCTATGGTAGATTTGAGCATCTGAATTTCTTCTTCCATATGTCGGTTTTTCTCAGTGAGGTATTTGCTTTGTTTCTCAACTGATGACAATTTGGGCAACATATATAAAGTTCCAGTTTCTTGAGTGGAATCACTAACTTCAGGAACACTCAGAGGAAAACAACTTCCACAGTAATCCAGATTGCATATGTCATATTTAACAATATTATTTCCATCGCCATCGTCGGAAATATTCAATTTGCATTGAGCGCGTGGTCATTGTCTATAGGTTAGAAAGATAATTTTCGTCACACAATCACAAAAAACAATTTAAGGGCAAACGGACTATTTGGACACTATGCGAATCAAGGCAACAACTTTCCACTACTTTTTAGCAATTAAATTCAACATAAACTCAATTTTTAATCATAAGCAAAATTTCAAACGCACAATCACCTAACCTAACCTCTAACATTCCAAAGAATTATTGTGGATCAAAGAACTTATTTAATTCAGATGCCCTTAGAGTCTTCACTACTGTGAAGTTTCGTCTGATAAGCACTATTTTATCATTTTTTATTTTTAGGTTCGTGTTCGTTGACAGCCTATAAACTAACACCCTCTGGTTTCGAGTGGGGCAGACAAAATACCGACAAGGGCAATAATCCAAAGGGTTACTTACCCAGTCATTATGAAAAGGTCCAAATGTTACTTTCGGATAAGTTTACGGGATTCTTCATGGTACCATCTCAGGGACCTTGGAATTACAATTTTATGGGTATGTTGTATTTATCGCTTTATTAAAATGTAACTTTGAAATGAAAAATGCCATTACGGAATTTTATTAAGAGATTAATATATTTATTTGTCGAAACAAAAACGTAAAATAGCTTCGACAAATCCTGCAACATAAACTTATTTTTTAGGTGTCAGGCATGATCCGGGTATGAAATATGAACTGCAACTGTCCAATCCGAAAGAATTCTATCACGAAGTCCACAGACCTGCCCATTTCTTGAATTTCTCGTCGCTAGAGGACGCGGACGGCGCGGGAGCCGATGGCGAAAATTCTTTTGCTTGAAATCTGTGACTATTTATGCTGTGAAATATTGAAAATCAGGTTAGGGCTAAGCTGAACGTATAGTTAAGTTGTATAGAGCGTCTCTAACCTTGGCTGCATTGCCTAAAGATTATATAGAAAGTATCGTCTATCAGGCTTTTGACGGCCTTATTTTATTGAATATGAAAAACTTTATATATATCATCTGATGTGTTTGATTCATATTGTCGTATACATTGCATATTTAACTACATTTTTTAACTTGAAGCTTTTGCCCCTTCTGATTCAATACATTTATTGACCTGAGAATAGAGATCCAGAATAACTAATGTTTTCCCGATAAAAATTACCACATCTTCCGAGATGTGCGTGGTGTGATCCAATATTTAGGCTTTCTAAGCTATTTGTACATATTATTAGGTGTTTAGCATTAAAAGCAAATCTAGTTTAGTATATTTCTAATTTGTATTTAGGTTATTGTTTTGTCATGTATAGGCCGTGGGCGCATAAATATAATTTCAATGAAACTGTCTTTGTAAAATATTAATTCAGTAAGGGTTAGGTGCTATGGTCCCTTGTGTCTGCTGATATTCATTACATTCAGGTCAGATGATGCCTTCTACGATTAAACAAGTAGCTTAATCGTTGCTATTTTTTTTTTACTTTATACCCGGATTTTGTGTGTACAACATAATATCATTACTAAGAAAGACTGGTTTGAGAGAGTTTAGGTTCAAATGAAGTATGTTATGTATCGGTGGTATCGGAGTATTTCAACAATTTTCTATGAAGATATAACTAAAAGAGCCGAGATACGATTTGAGCCAAGTTGTTTTTCAGATAGTCATTTCTTTTGAATTATATTGAAAACTCCGTGATCTGACTAACTCGAAAAGAGCAACTGAAGGAATATATGCGGATGGAGGGAAGGATTGAATTGCACTTGACAGAAATTATTCAGTATAATAATAATAAATTAGTAAGGTTTATACGAGTTCTATAGAATGAAATTGTTAAAATTTATAAATTGAAAGTTTTAACCTCACAGGGAGATAATCAACCAGTTAAATCTTAAAAGTGATTAATTAGAATGCAAATTAATAAAAGTACGTGAAAATGAATATTTTCGTTTAAAAGATATGCCCAGACACTTTATTTATATTAGTAGGAGGTTTATATGAATTCTATTCTATTGGTTGTAAACTGCTTTTTCAAGTACTTTCTTTATACAAGGCAGCGTATTAATTGGTCGATATGTAGATACTTCTGATTTATTTTGACTCTTTGGAACAGGCGTAATGGAGCTAATTTTTAGATCTTTAGGAAAACTTCCACCTTTCAATAAAGAATTTATAAAATTAAGAACAGCATAGCCAGTGGTCTCAAAAGTTTGCTTTAAAAATTGTGAATTAAGTGCATTATTTATATTTTTGCAGTTTTTTAATGAAAATATTATTTGTTTTAGTTCATTGATTGTTAAAGGCTGAAATTCATCCATATAGCATTCTACTGCAGATAAACCATTATCAGACCGTTCATGAGAGTTGATAAAACACGATACTATCTCCTCAATACTCTTCGTAAAATATGAACGAAATAAACATGCAGCCTCTTTGCAATAACTCTACTATCATCCATTCCAAAGTTAATGTTTTTATAATTTGTGAATTGATCTCTGTTTTTGATTAACTTTTTCAAGCATTTCCACATTTCCTTTGAATCATTTCTATTATTATCTATCATATTTTCATAATATTTTACCTTCTTTTGTTTTAACAAATTTACAACTAAATTCCTTTTCATCTTATATTCATTCCATAAAATATGACCATTACCAGCATTACTATAGTTCACAAAATTTTTATATGCCCTATCACGCTCAAAAGCCTTTGCCCTAACATCTTTATCATACCAAGGAACATTCTCATTTTTAAAGGTTATTTGTCTTATTGGATACTTGTCATCTACCATAGCTTTACATTTTTATATAGATCATTGTATATCACATTAATATCAATTGAATCGAAATTTCAATCACAGTTTATCAGCTCAATATTTAAATCATAAAATGATTGATCACCCAGATAAAAAAAATTTCATTACTATTTACATTACTAATATTAATATTCTCTAGCCTAATTCCTGTAATTAAGTGATCAATCATGTTTGGTGTATGAAATACTTTGTGTTCTAACTTATTAGTATTTGTAAGGACAAGATCAATAAGACTACTCGAATTCTCACAAATTCTTGTACTTTCCCTGATAACCTGTTCTACCCCCAGTGATTATAAAAGAGTTAATAGTTTTTTACAGTAAAAGTCATCTTTAATAAAATAATTTATGTTAAAATCTCGTACCAATATACATTTTTACTCATGATCATATTATCTTCAATAATATCCTCCAGTTTACTTAAAAAAGCTGTCAAACTACCACTAGGTGATCTATAAAAATAGCCAATAGGCCAGCTTATGTTATTAATTTTTACATGTATAAAACGCACACCAACAATTACCATTTTCTGAATAAATACATCCGTTTTCATAAATTGTATCATTTCTTACAAAAATTGTTAATCCTCAAGTCAAGTCAAGAAGTAGCTTTATTTGCATCTAACAAAAATTTGTTGTGTATAAAGCCTTAAACCTTACATTCTAAAGTATATCAATAAACAAAGCACATTCAATTCTCTCACGCATATAAGAAAAACAATAAAATAAAACTACTTAATTTAAATTAATACAGTATATAAAACATATTGAACAAAATAGTACAAGGGTCCGGACAAAAAAAAAGAAGTAAAAGTACCCATATTCAATTTTAGGATTACTTAATTGAAAGAGTCATCAAAATATCCTTATAATGAAGAATATGCCTTAGTTAACAATAGTTTCTTAACTGCTTTTCTGAATTTTTTTGTACAATTGTGTTTTCTTAATGATAAGGGGAGATGATTAAATAGTTTCTTGCCACTATATACTATAGACTTTTTTACTTTATCCGATTTTGGCATTGGCAAAGGTAGTATCTGGCGTGTATTATAGGCCTGAGAAGAATACAGTTCCCCTTTGAACTTTTTGTTGTTATGAGAAAAGTTTAAATTAGTTACGATATAATGCAATTAGTTAAGATAAACTCTAAATTGTTATGATCTAATTTCAATTGTCTGATTATAATTACTAGAATTCAAATAAAAAGCCAATTTGTTACAATAAACTATAAATGCACTTTTCCTTTAAATTATTACTTTAATTTACTGTTACACCGTAGGGTTTCGACACTTTGGACTGTATAATAATAAACTGATTCTTATTAGGAATGATGTATTGAAAATATGAAAATTCTACTTAACAAGGCAGAACATAAAATTAGAGTCTATTTCGCGTCTTGTTTACTCAGCGACTTCTTTTTTTTTTAGACTTAAAAAATTGTTGCAATTCGGAATTAGCGCCAGTAAAAGTAGTACCGTTATCCGAAAAAACATTGGAAGGCTATCCCCTTCTTGCAGTGAATCGCCGAAATGTGGCTAAAAATGCATTACTATTAAGGCTAGTCATCAGCTCGAGATGCACAGCCTTTGTAGCCATATAAATAAAAATACAGACATAGGCCTTAATCAGCTTGTATCCACGAGTTTTCCGGTCTTTAAACAAGAAAAAACCTGCATAATTACAAGATCAATCGACTTACCTGTAAGGAAGATCGATCGGAATTATCCGAGCATCTCCGCCATCCCTCATTACACTTTGTAGTATACAACTTTTTCCCAATCGGTACAATTTTTAAAGAAGTTATCAAAAAACATGGTGATTCAGCCGACCCTGGCTAGCCGCTCGAGCTCATGCATCGCCTTGATGCGTCATTACAATTTTGGTTCGTGAGATTTTTGATTACATTGCATTTGGGGTGATAGGGAGAAGGTAAAGACTGGGTGGGTTTGTAATGAGGGATGGCGGAGATGCTCGGATAATTCCGATCGATCTTCCTTACAGGTAAGTCGATTGATCTTGTAATTATCCTTCGCATCTCCGCCATCCCTCATTACACTTTGTAGATGTTTAAAGTATTTGCGATGTAATCTACATTAACTGAAAACTGCGAGTTTTCTGTAGTCCTAGATTTGTAAGGCCCTTTTTATAAACTAAAATTCAAATTTATAACCATTAGATTTAATAACACACATCATGAAGGTACATATATCATGTTTAACGCTTAACTGATATTAACCTTTAACTTATTTTTAATACTATACCAATATTCTTATGTAATATGATAACAAGTTGGTAAGTAAGTTATAATTGTAGCTTAATATTTATATGATTCCTTAGAGTTTATGGTTCAATAAACAAGATGCCAATCCAGTGGGATTACCCACGCCAAGTTTTTTATAGAATTTCGAGAATACTTTTGATTTTTCTGTCGAGCCAGCTGTCTTCTGAATGGTTTGTAATGTAACTCTCATTCTTTGAGCTGCTGGAGTTGCCCCGTGTCGCGTGCTGCGTGCATCAAAGATTTCCGTGTTTATACTGCTGGCTTTTAGTATTAACTTGACCCATCTGCTAATGGTTTGACTGTTGTCTGGGTGATAGGGCTTTTTGTGAGTGAGTATTACATTTTGTTTGGTTTTGCTACTTGTGGTATCGATTGCATCTACAAATGCAACGATCTATTAGCATATTTACAGTATCTGCAAATGCCGTAATTTCTGTTTTTGAACAAAAAAATACGTATGTTCACTAGCTGCAACTGCAATTGCAGACAGTGAAGGGTACGATCGATTGTATCTGCTAATACAACGAACTATTCACCTTTTATTGACTGGTAGGACCCTTTTTCCTTTTATGCGTTCTATGTAAGTCTCTAATAGTGTGACTATACATAGTTCAGGTTGATTAATAAAATAAGGTAATATCAAATTAGGTTGAAGCCTGTTTAAGCCACTTGCTTTTATTTTATCCGGGAATCTGATTTCAATTATGTATTCATATTTAAAAATATTGTCTATTTTTACTTCCGGGTTGTCCGTGATCTGTGTGCCGTTATTAGTATTAAGAGTGTTACTAGCTTTAAAGTTAGATTTGTAGATTTAAGAATTCGTGAGGGTACATGCTCTTTAAGCGCTGTAGAACTGGGTAGGAATCCCAAGTAATTGATTATTTTGATTTTGGGGGTCTTATGTTAAATGTTCCATTGAGAAAACTTTTTATAACCGCTTCGTCTTTTGTTTGAGTAGGATGACTCCGAAGACAATTGAATATTTAGGAGCTCAAGAATAAGTTTACGGTTTTATTATATATTTGTTGGCGCTTAGAAAAACAGAAATTCCCCTATTTATTGTAAGTATTTCCGTATTGTTTCAGGGCGCTATTTGTCAATGAAGAAATAATCACTTTTATCGCTTCATTAGGTACGCTTTGTTATAGAATAGCTCTCTTGACAATGAGGAAGTTTCCTAATTTTTTTTTTTTTTTTTTTTTTTTTATTACTGCTGATTTCGATAGCCCATGAAAAATAAGTAAACATATGTTTTTTCTTTTTTCCGTAAGCCGAAAAATGAGGCAGATACAACGCCTTGAGATGTGCTTATAACGTCATAATACACATGAATTGTTACGTCACACCATGCATAGTATATGTATATATACAAAACTGAAAACTGGTATAGCTCTTGTAATATTCATCTTTAGCGGAAATAAAAAAATACGTATCGATTTTTTTTTATATATGTATTTTTTTTTAATTTTTTTTTTTTTTTTTAATTTTATTTATTTATTTATTTATTTTTTTACGGTTCTATAGTTTGCAATAAAAAATAATCAGTTTAATTTCTCAGGAAACTTCGTAATTTCCCTACAGCCAGAGAAATTTTCTTCCACAATGGTTGTTTCTCTCCGCAAGGAGATGTGAGTAAGTATTTTTCAGGGTAATAAAGATAATAGACTGTTCTGCCAGTAGGTCCCTTTTCTCTTGTATAAACCCCAAAAGTGAGCATGGTTGAGGGGGAATAACTACGCTTTTTTTTATATAAAACCTAAATCTTGTAATGTTTATGTAATTTTATTTATACTTTTAAGCAATTCTCTTTTGAATTACCAATAACTAGCCAATTGTCTAAGTAGAGTACAGTTTTTATACCCTTTAATTTTACATATCTTACATCTGGTTTCAGTTTTGTGAAAAGATATGGAGCTGTACATAAACCAAATGAAACACAATTAAATTGGTATAGTACGTTGCAAAAAACGAATCTTAACAACTTTTTTTTTTGACTACTGTGCATAGGGATAAGGAAACATGCATCTTTAAGACATCAGTTTTCCCCAAGAATGCGTATTTTGAAATTAAATTTTTTGCCGTCCTATGTAGTCTTCTACTTTGCTAACCGGAGTGGTGTCCTATTGAAAGGGATTTTATAATCCTGTACCCACTCTATTATTGAACTGTTTACCTTTTTTCTCTGCTAATTTTGAACGTATAATTCTAGTTCAGACGGTTGGCTAATTAAATTATTGAAAGGGAGGGCTAAGGCACTAATCCCACGGACTATAGTTGTTTCTGTAATTGATACAGTAGTTGTCTTGGCAGGATTTAGTACTCTCTTCGAGATTTAATTTTGATGGTCTGAGGACATTGCAGTTGGTAGCTGGTGGATACTTCTCTATCATACTGTTTTTTTTTTATTATTTTTTTATCTTTAGTCCTTTTAATAAGTAATTGTCCCGTCTAAACTATCTGAATATGTAGTTCTGGCCTCGCAGGTGTGATTTCGTCGTTTTTTTATTTATTTATTTATTTATTTATTTTTTTTTTTTTTTTTTTATCCTACACCTACACAGCTAGGTGGTCGTTACTTTGTTCAGGACCATCTGGTGCTTCTGATGTTGGTAAGTCTTGATAGTCTTGATTTGGCTAAGTTATTTCCTCAGCTAGCGTGAGAGGATCTTCTAATGCATTTGCAAATGCAAAAGAGTTTCCTTGGTTTTGCTACTTATGATATCGATTGCATCTGCAAATGCAACGATCTGTTAGCCTATTTACAGCATCTGCAAATGCTGCAATTTCTGTTTTTGAACAGAAAAATAGGTTCATGAATATGTTCACTATCTGCAACTGCAATTGCAGACAGTGGGTACGATCGATTGTATCTGCTAATACAACGAACTATTCACCTTTTTGCTTGCTGCTTAACCCTGGTTATGCTTTCGACTGCATCTGCAAATGCAACGATTTTTTAGCATATTTACAGTATCTGCAAATACTGTAATTTCTGTTTTGAATAGAACCAAGAGTGTAATAATTCGCTACCTCCAATGCAATGATTTTATGTAAGAGGGTTGCAATAGTATGGTGGTTCTTTGTTTTTGTATCTGCAAATACATAGCACTATACCGTTTTATTTTTGTCAGTACATATATCCTTTACATCGGCAAATGTAGGGATATAGTGTGCCTCTAACTACTTTTACATAATATACCTACTGGGGTGGAGGCTCTTGGGGGCCCTTCACATCTGCAAATGTGAAGGCCAATTTTAGTTAAAGTTATTCGCATCTTCAAATGCGAATTTGTAAATAGGTATTATTATTAGTTATTAACATCTCCTGCAAGCAATGTTTACTCCAATTTTTTCCCTCACCGGCCGGCTCATGTCAACACGAATTGTTTAAAAATAATGCGTTCCGGTATTACATTGCTTCGACAAAGCCGGAATGTTATCATTCCGCCTTTTTCCCTTAATTTTGGGTTAGTTTTGGTTAGCACTTTTAGTTCTTGTTGATTGAGCCTCCGTTGCGAGCAAAGCCAACGGAGGGCCATGCAAGCTATAATAATACCCAACTTGGGATTTAGTCGCTCATAACTTATGCGTCAGCTTGCCTTTGTGGCTAGTTTTTAGAGGTTAATTTCGTGAGAAAAGGACACTCTTCGACTTACTAAAAATTTTATTTTTTATTTTATTTTTATTTTTTTTTTGAAAAGTATTTGTTAATACAGTAATAGCAATAATTACAATATACATAGTCCTTATTCCTCTAGACAGTGTTTTTGAGCACTGGTATTGAGGATAATTGCATTTTAGTAATAATAACAGTATGATTTCCTATAAACTCTCTAGTATTGTGGCTATGAATATCCTTTGAAAATATTATGATAATATTTTAATTTTGAGTTTTATTTATTATCCTGTAAATAAGTAACTCTTAAATTTTCATATAGATCTGCAGTATGAGTCAGTGGATCATAATTAAATATAACTTTGTTTTTTGTTTTGCAATATTTGCATCGAATCGAATTGTAGTTTATAGTCCCACATGTGCCCCATACGGGGATCAAATATCGAAAAACGAATGATACGAAGGCATTATAACCATTTGTTTCTATTTTTATATTCCTTTATATGGTATAAACGTTTTCTTCTATGTAAAACATTAATAAATGTGCAAGCCGACCGGTATATATTTCCTCCTTTTGATTGTGTTATGTAAACACTTTTTGTGATTGAATAGTATATTTCTTTGGTAGGATGTACGATTAGACGAGATTACTAGAGAACGGTTCGAATAGCTCGTATCGTTAACTGTTGCTTATTACTTATATTCATTTCGATATATTATATTTCAATTCCGAATATATTGTTTGATTCTGTGTAATTGTGCAAACACGACAAATAAATGTAACAATGTTTTGTCATGCCCTCGTATATAAATAACAGTTTGTTATTATAATTCAAATCGCAGTGAGCACATTTAATTTTTGTTTACTGCTTCATTCGCATTTTTGACTGTAACCCGTTCGCACTCTATTTTATTCTAATAAGTATAGTTAGTTTTAGAAGTTTGAGAGTATTTTCCATTTCAATTTTATTAAGTAAAAAAAATAAGGGTTACAAGTGTCATATTTATTCATAATACTCAGTTTAGTATTATACACATTTAGTTTGCTTTTATACAAGAGATTCTGTTTTTATATATTTAAGATAACCAGGTATTTATGTATATTTGAAATTTTGGCATATAATCTTATATGGACTCACCCCCTGATTCGCTTCTCCCGATGCATATTGCCCCCTTTTTTCGCCTCCTTTGCGAGCAAGACGTATCACTAACACATCATGATACAATAAACGGAAGGTATGATACCTAACCGTCTCAAATTCGTTCGCTCCGCGCATTGACGTCATTGCGTGATTGGCTTCTATTGAAATGCATACGTTTATAGGCACATAATCATTATGTTTTACCTATTTTCTCTATTTTTTAAGAATATTTGTGTCCTGGGTGAAATTAAAAACTAATTATTACATATTAATACTATAAAAATACTAATAAAAAAATATATATTCAACATAACTTTTATGATGAATGGATCAAAATAGTTGTATTAAAAACAGCATCTTTTGAGAAACGTAATAAACTTTTACTTTTATCTAAAAAACGTTTATTGAGTATTGGCCAATCGACAGCAAAAAAAAGGAAATCGATAATAATATTTTTTCTTAAATAATAATTTTAGTCATCTTTCTTTTTTTAGAAATCCTGATGGTAGCAAGACCATTAGAGATGGAGTAAAATTAATTTCACATTCCTATCTTAACTTTTCAAGAGCTATCTGACGGTACTAATTAGCAGGTGGTACCATGGGTATAAAATCCGGTACATCGGTAGGTACCACTGGCAGGTGGTACCATGGGTACCAAATCTGGTACCACGGTAGGTACCATTGGCAGGTGGTACCATGGGTACCAAATCTGGTACCTCTGTAGGTACCATCAGTTAGCACCATCAGATAGCTCTTGGAAAGTTAAGATAGGAATGTGGAATTAATTTTGCTCCATCTTTAATGGTCTTCCTGCTACCAATGTGAAAAGAAGCCACAGTACCGATTTTCAACTGTTTATAGCTGTGAAACTACTAACTCTAGAGGTATAACATCATACATATAATTTAATATGCTTAGAATTTTAAGTAGAATCCAAAAATTTAATAAAATTTAGGTTGTTTCATTTAAAAGAGTGTAACTTTCTTTGACCACCCTGTAAAGATTAAAAAAATACAAAAAAGTAAAGATCGTTTTAGTAGGAACAACTTTTGTTTTTAATTTTTTTTGCAACCATCGTAGTCTTCGAGATAAGGTATAGGCCCGTCTTAAATGGGCCACCCTGTACATAGTCATCTTCCTCAAAATGTTTTGAGCAAATACGTGCATAAGTTTTATTAAATTTAACCTTACGAAAACACAGGTGAACCCATTTACTACACATATTTTGTCTTTGGGAAAAGTGAAATCTTATATTCCTATCAAATTTTTTGCCTTGGTTATCCACCTTACATCCGTCCACAGCACACCTCATAATCAAACGTTTTTTAATTAAAAATACCAACAAACATCGTCTAAGGAACAGTAACGCCAACAAAATTTAAATCTAAAACATACGAAGCTCAAATGCAAAGCACACATTCGTTCATGTTGTAAATGCCGGCCGGCGCGCAGCGACAAACAAAGCTCGCAATGACGTCACAGACGAATCGTCGCCTGCGCGATATCATACCTTACGTTTATTGTATCATGCTAACACATCACTATACTAGAAATGCGATTTCTAGGCATTTTTCTTCTTATAACCAAAAGAAAGAACCGATTTACGGATTCTTGCTTGTCACCGACCGGTACAAAATTGTAATGACGCATCAAGGCGATGCATGAGCTCGAGCGGCTAGCCAGGGTCGGCTGAATCACCATGTGTTTTGATAACTTCTTTAAAAATTGTACCGATTGGGAAAAAGTTGTATACTACAAAGTGTAATGAGGGATGGCGGAGATGCGAAGGATAATCGCAGCCAGTATCGGAAAAGGGAATACACTGATTAACCCTTTCTCCCGGCAAATTGCCCATAATATAATTGCACGGTATCGGTTTTGCTTTGAAGCAAATTACGCATTTATCAAAGACGTATCTTACCCTTTGACAATGTAAAGAGGAGTGGACGCATAACACTCATTTATGCGCTGTCGCAGAAATTGTGACTAAATTTTGACAGACTGCATATAGCTGGTGTCAGCACGTTTATTTTCCGAGTTTTTGTGCCATCTAGAACTGAGATTGCTGTGTTTTATATAGAGTTAAAATGGTTATGTGTTCAGCTTATGGCTGCAAAAGTCGTAGCGAGCGGAATGAGCCAGGAATATCTTTTCACAGGTAAAACATAAACACCTTACATATTCTGTAGGTGATAATTTTTAATATTTTGTTATTGTTCGATATCCTATGAGTCGTGTTCTATTATTTTACACTAAATTAGCATCTTAACAAAGAGTATTCACAGCTACATTAGAATCTCTTAATATATTTATTGATAAATTTTGCTGAATCAACATCAAACTTATGTCAATAACCTCGACATTTCCAGTGGCGGCGTCACTATGTAATTTACTCTTTAATAAATAGTTTTTTGGTAATCAGATTGATAGAGGTATCATTTTGTACCTGTTTTTAGGTTTCCCTTGAAATATCCAGATAAATCCATAAAATGGTTTGAAAATATTCACAGAGCAGATGGGATTCGATCTAAAAATTACAGGCTTTGCTCAAAGCATTTTGAAAGCCATTGGTTTTTAAAAAGTGGCACCAAAACGTGCCTTTTACATGAAGCTGTGCCAACATTGTTTCACGAATTACCAAGATATTTGCAAAGTACCCAAAAAGCAAAAAAGGTAAGCGTTTTTTTTATTATCACGAATTGGTTTATTGTTATACTATTCAAAAAAAAAATGTGTTATTACATGTTAAAAGTAAATAAACATTATAATTTCTATTTCAGGCTGAAAAAAGACGTTTATCTGATAGTCCTGTTGCCTCAACATCTCAAGAAGCTGAAGAAACGCCACAAAAGAAGCGACTTCGAAGACAATTATTTCAAGAGGTTCAAAAAAGTAGACAGAAATCCAGGAAGATTAGGGTGTTAGGGGACAAAAAGTTAAGAGGTACAAGCAAAAATTTGTTTCTATGAAGCAAATTATAACACATTTAAAAAGACAAAATTTATTAAGTTCTGAAAATTTACTTGTGTTCGATGCTATGTCTGAAATCATCAAAGAATTGAGAATGCGTAAGGTAGGAAAGAGGGTAAAATATTCACCTGAACTGAGAAAATTTGCCATCACACTTAGTTTTTTTTCACCAAAAGCTTATGACTATGTACGTCAAATATTTGACACGTGTTTACCACACCGAAGCACCATTGGAAAATTGTTTAAACATGTTAATGCGGGACCCGGGTTAACAACTGAGTCATTTGACAGTCTAAAACTACATGTACAGCTTTCAAGTAAGCCTACTTTGGTTTCTCTAATTATAGATGAAATTTCTATAAGAAGAAAAATTGAGTGGGATGGCAAAAAATTTCACGGTTGTGTGTGATGACAGAAATGCTGTGGCAAAAGAAGCATTTGTCCTTATGTTGGTATGTATCAATGGTAAGTGGAAATTACCAGTTGGTTATTTTTTTGCTGATGGCTTAACTGGAGAGCAAAAAAGTAATATTGTGACACAATGCATACACTTAACATCTGAAACTGGTGCACGTGTGGTTTCCCTTACTTTTGATGGTGCACCATCCAATATTACTATGTCAAATATTTTGGGCTGCAATTCAGAATTTCCAAATGTAAAACCCTATTTTTCCATAGATGGAAAACATTTTTGTATATTCTATGATCCATGCCACATGCTAAAGTTAATAAGAAATGCATTTGGGGATAGAAAAGTGTTTATTGATAGAGAGGGACATCAAATTAAGTGGGAATTTATTGAAAAACTAGTAAAATTGCAAGATACTGAGGGATTACGTTTGGCAAATAAGTTACGTAAAGCACATATAATTTTTTTTAAACAAAAAATGAAGGTTAGGCGAAACTGAATTAGGGCTGCAAGAGTTCCAGGGTTGTGAAGCCACTGCTTATTTTATTAAAATGTTCAACAATATTTTTGATATTTCCCATTCCACCAGGTTTTAAAAAGTCATTGTGTGAAAAAAATATTGCAAAAACCAAAACTTTTATAAATGAGGCCATTAATTACATTTCCGTTTTAAAGTTTGAAGATGGCGAGTTGATTATCAGTTCTAGGAGAAAGACAGGTTTTGTGGGACTTATTGTTTCCTTAAAAAGTTCTTTATTATTGTATGATATATTGGTTAGCCAAAATAAAGAATTAGTTTATTTACCCCTCTATAAAATCAGCCAAGACCACTTGGAACTATTTCTCTCCTCTGTTCGTAGTAAAGGTGGTTGGAATAACAACCCTACCTCCCGACAGTTTACTGCAGCCTACAAAAGGTTACTTGTACGAGCAGAGATTCGAGAAGGAGGTATGGGAAACTGCATACCTCTGGAGGATATCCCAATTTTAGTGGGATCGAGCAGATTCAAAGAACCGGAATTAAATATAGTTTCTGATAGGTTTCGATTGATAGAAGAAACTCAGGCCAACTTGCCATCTCTTCAGACTATGTGGTCTGATCATGATTATATCATGAACAGCCACATAATAAGTGAATGTTCCGCACAAATTGTGGTTTATATTGCTGGTTTTGTTGTTCGTAGGCTTCAAAAAACTATAAAGTGCGAATCATGTGTTGAGGCACTTTGTGGTCAAAAACAAAACTTTCTTAGATCCTTAATAGAAAAAAAAGATCACGGTGGTTTAACTTACCCTTCCAAAGACGTGATAAATATTTGCAATGTATCTGAACATTTTTTGAGAATTTATGAAAATTCTTTACCTGATAATAATTTTATTGATATTTAAGAAGCAAATTTATGTTTAATTGTGCTCACATGAATAGATATTTTCACTCCCTAGAAAAGCATGTTGCAGAAACCAGTAACAATCATATATATTTTTTAATAGAATCGGTCATTTTAGTTTATTTGAATGTTCGAATTCATTTCATAACTAAAAGGACATCAGAAATAACAGATCCTATTCGAAGTCAGTTTACAAAACTTGTATTATTTCAGGGTCAATAAGATGTTTTTGTTAATGTTTCGTAGTTTTGAAGTATAGGGTAAGCATTCTTTAGTTTTAAGTATAATTTGTTTGTCCTTTGTATAATATAACTTAAAATTCATAATATTATCTTTGTATTGCTAGTTTATAATTTTACATTGCAACTTGATTGAGTTTACTGTTACATGATGGTCACTGCTACCCTTGGCAACATGGAGGCTTGATGCTGTATACTTGGTTGCTGGGTTTTTGTTATTTTCTTTTTTCAAAACTCATCCTGGTTCGAATGGACCATGTTACACTGTAGGGTTTCGACACTTTGGACTGTATAATAATAAACTGATTCTTATTAGGAATGATGTATTGAAAATTATGAAAATTCTACTTAACAAGGCAGAACATAAAATTAGAGTCTATTTCGCGACTTCTTTTTTTTTCTTCGTTTCCCTAGTTACCAGCTGTCCGATTAATATTCGGTATATTATTGTTCGAATCGACGCAACATTTACTTAAAAGATACTCAGGGGGTATGGGTAAGAAGCATGCTTGTTTAAATTATTTTTTTTCAAATGCTGTAGTGATTAAAAGCGCAAAATAAAAGATTAGAAATTTCAAAAAACAATTTTTATTCTGTTTCCTTCTAACAAAAATAACTGTTAATTCTGTTAAGCCTTCCTGGTGATAACTGCCCTTTAATCACCTTATGCTTCCTCTGAGCTTCCTGAAGACGGTTCCTGGAAATTACTATAGTGCCCAGGATTCGCCCCGTGACGTCACTGGAAACTGTCCTGGTAGGACGAGTGCGTGTAGACTCAGTAGCATGAAAAAAACCAGTACAAGGCAGTTAAAGAGTTCACCAAGAATGTTGTTACAACCCTGTTTCAATATGGCGGAAAGCGTCGCTTGTCTTAGCTTAGGTTTTTAATACAGAAATTGACAGGAGATAACTAGAAATAGTTCTTACTTAATCCGCCAATTTTCACAGAATTGTTTAGACTGTAGACAATAATTATGTTTTTAAATCAAACAGTGAATATATTACAGATAATAAATAAAATGAATAGCTATTTAAGCTGAGAAATATTGTAATGAACAATAATTCAATAAAAAAAAACAATTACGGTAATCAACTAAGAACAAAAATGAAATCAATAAATTTAAACAAGTAATCAGAATTTAAGTATTGCCTGAAAGCTATTTTCTAACTCAAAAATCGGTTCAATTCAAAAACAAACGTAACAACAAATTTAGATAGAAATAGAAAGATATAACAAACAAACAATTGTGATCCTGTACCGACCACGGTCGAGAAGGCCTGAGAAGGCGCTTTTTAAATAACAAGGTGACGATAAAATGCTTCTATAAGTTGAATAATAACTAACTAAGCCTGAATCTAACCGATAACCATACTAGAGAAAATTAGACTGAGTATCCTGCACTCTCGACCGTCTTAGTTATTAATTTCTAAAAATTGCCACCTCTAACTAGAACCTAGATATAAAGAAAGAAAGAAAGAAAGAAAACATTTATTGCATATACCATAAACATACAGATGAGTACATACAAAAGGTGTCATTCGCAGGGAGCGTTCTTCCATGACACCTGAATATAAAAACAGCATATACACTACCCACAATAATACAATATGTATACAATTAATAACACTATCAATGACTATACATAAATAAAAGCAAAATCAGTCGAACACAAAAAGACAGTACAATATACAGGATAAAAAAATAGAACAAACAATTCAAAACCGTTAGTAAGTCAATCAACCTTAAATTATACACACAATTAAGGCTATATCAAAGTTATGAATTAAAACCATTACTCAGTGAGCATTCTCTGATATAGAATTTTGAAATATTCGGCCTTCAACAAGGATCGGCTAGAGCCCGTTAATAAAAGGAAAATATCAGAATTCAAATAACTTATTGCTTTGTATGCAAAACAGTTTTTAAATTTTTCTGTTTTGTGGGTGGGGATGTGATATCTAATGACATTCCTGAGATTAAGATTATGGAGGTCACCCCGGGGTACCAGACACTGAACCAGATAGCAGGGAGAACCTGTGCTCACTATGCCATGCATAAAAAGAGCAAAGTGAAGATCAACGCGCAAATCGAACTTCAGATGACTGTTATTGACATATGTTGGAGTAATATGATCATACTTGCCACCCCCATAGACGTAACGCATACACGAATTTTGGGCCAATTGAATTTTCTTCTGGTATTCTGAGTTTAGAAAATAATAATATACAACATCACAATAATCCAACTGAGAGAAAACCAAAGATTCAACCAACATCATTTTGACATGCTGTGGCAGTAAATATTTAAATGGATATAAACTTTTCATTTTTAAATATACTAACGAAAGCTTTTTTAAAACATGTGCCTCAAAATTCAGTGAGCTATCGAATATAATGCCCAAGTTTCTTGCCTGCTTGACAGCAGGAAAAACAATATTATTAATGTGCAGGTTGACAAAATTAAATAAATTAAATCTTTCCCTGGTATAATCTGAACCAATAATCAAATAAGCACTTTTTTGCATTCAACAACAAGCCATGTTTTCTAGACCAGTCAGAAATCCTCTCCAAGTCAATATTAATACGGTTGAGAGCAACACTGGAGTCTTCAGGTTTAAAGGATGACAGAAGCTGAGTATCGTCAGCATAGAGATGAACAGAGCAATAGCCAACCTGAGAAGGGAGGTCAAAGGTGTATAATAAAAATAAAAGTGGGCCAAGAATACTTCCCTGTGGCACACCAGCAACAATGTCAAAAGGATCGGCCCTAGCTCCATCCACCTTAACAATCTGCCTTCTCTCCGACAGATACCCACAAAACCAACCACCTGCTTCAGGGGAGAAGCCACAATAATGCAACTTGGCAATCAGCATATCATGGTTTACTAGATCAAAAGCTTTACTGTAATCCAAAAGAACAAGACAGGAAACTAAAGACTGATCCAAGTTTCTACTTATGTCAGAAGTAACTTTGCTGTAACTGATATGAGCCCTATAGGCCAATTTGATCGATTCTTTAGTTGGGTTGCTGAACTAAATCTGAAATTAAATAACCCCTGCTTTTGTAGAATCAAGTCCTTTTTTTTCTCTTATCAAAGAGCCTAAGCCCAAAAAAATCTCACATGCCCTACAGGCACAAACATACACACGGCAAAAGGCAACGTGGTATGCGAAACGATGGTAGCCAAATACCAGAAATTCACAAGCTTAGCAGCTTTATTCTGCTTACAGACTTTGCGATATAGGAAACTAGAAATAAGATCAGATATCGCAAAAAAATAATAATAAAATAAATCAAGCCCTACCTTCTCTTAAACCTTTCACGCTGGTAGACGGTACAAGACAACTTTTAAAATCGAGTCTTACCTTCCGCCAGAATCACATCTCGAAAAAAATTGCACTGACACGCAGTCTTCACAAATATTTCAATTTTTTCTACCGTACGTACGAAGTGACCGATTTTAAGCAAGCATGAAATATGATCTGCATATTTGAAATTATTTATCAATTTTAACTAATATATTCTACTGCTGTATTTACGTAGATCCAACCCATAATATTAATTTTCATTTTATATTAACTAGATAATTATTATAGATTGGAAGGACCAAATTAGTTTTAAATGAACTTGATGGGCAACATAAAAATTCATTTATTAATATTTTCGTACTATTTAATGCGGAATTTTCCACACTGTTGCTACAGACAGTAATTCAAAATAGGTTGAAGATGAAAAGTAATTATTTCAAACTAAAAATAAATACAAGCTAACTCGGAAAAACCTGATGTTACGGAATTGTTAAAATTACCGTAACATTGTGCAGAAGGCATAGAGTCTCTAAAGTGAAAATACAATGTAAGGTTAGAATAGAGTGCTTTAGGAATAGAGGCTTACAAGACTAACGCATTTTAGCACAACACACTGAACGCCATGCTCTTTTCTGTAATAAGAATACCGAGTGGTATAAGTATTTTGAACAGCACCCCCAGAATGGAATGCCATAACGAATATGTGATTCTATTAGGGAAAAATATGTCATACGTGACACTGCCAATCCCAGGTCGAATGATATCTTACGAAGAGCATAGCAGCCAGATGAAAGTCTCTTGTTTAACTCAATTATGTGGTTTTCAAATTTAAGAGAATCATCTATGTACAGACCCACGAACTGCACATGAATGAAATAGTATTTTGTCATTTAATGTTATGTCACCCAAATCACATTTAAAATTTAGAATGTTGGTTTTGGAGATATTAAATACAAGATTATTGGAATTACACCATTCTTCCATATACTGCATATCATGAACAATTGCACATTTTAACCTTTGAGGATCTTTGTCATGTCAAAGTATAGTTGTATCATCCGCAAAAACTGTGAATTTTCCACTAACATTTAACAGAGGTAGATTATTAACATAAATTAAGAACAGCAGTGGGCCTAAAACTGAGCCCTGTGGGACGCCAGAAGAAATAGGTAATTCAGATGAACTTGAATTATTAAATAAAACTCTCTGCTTACGATCTGAGAGGTAAGAGTTAAACCACTGCAGAGCAACTTCCCGAAATCCATAACTTTCCAACTTATGCAACAAGGTAGGATGGTACACGCAATGTCTCCTGTATTCAGCCTGAGATACAACTCTCGAAGAAAGTTAAATATAACATAATCTGTGTTTCTAGAATTTAGGAAGCCAAATTGGTGTGAATTAAGCAATTTATTGTTCAGAAATGATACGATCCTCACCTTGACCAGCTTCTCCACAATCTTTGCCAGCACAGGTAGTAATGCTATGGAACAATATTGGCCTTTTTAAGACATGGAGAAAATAGGCCAGTCAAAAAAGACTTATTTATCACATGAGCCAAACAATCTAGAGCTTGGACAGGCAGAGCCTGAATGACATTTAAACGCATTTTGTCCCATCCAGAAGAAGACTTGTTTTTTCGCTCTCTAAATATGGATTTCAATTCTCTGGCATCACTAGGCGAAAAGAAAAAAGTTTCTGGTACCGAGACATGAGTCAGAAAATGCTCTGGTGGAACACTTTTAGGAAGGTTTTTTGAAATGTTAGAAGCCATGGTACAGTATGTGTTCAGATGGTCAGCCTGTAAGTCACTGGGTGTTATAATGTGGTTGCCTTTACCTTGCAGAGTATTGACAATTCTCCATGTTTCTCTAGATTTATTAGAGGCATTTTCGATTTTGTTTGAGTAGTAAATAGACTTGGCCTTTTTTAGAGTAGATCTGTAAATTTTTCTGTAATTATTGTAGTAATTTATAAAATGAGTATCATGCAATGAAAATTTTCTTATATAATGTAAAGATCTCATATTTTTTGCGGAAACTTTTATGCCCTTTGTGTACCAGGATCTCTTTTTCTTCTTTTTTATAAGAACTGAAGGAAAAGCCTTATTAAAAATATTTACAAGTACTGAATGGAAGCATTCCATTGGATCAGTACAATCCAAGATTGTGGTCCAGTCATATTTATTGCATAGTGTTTCAAATCTCACATAGTTTTTGCGGCAAAACAATCTACCATACCTACATTTATCCCCTTTAGACAAATTACAATTATTTAAGGGAACAGAAGCAATGACTGCCTCATGGTCTGAAAGACCTGCACTAACAACTTTACAGTCTATAACTGAGTTTAGGTTAGAACAAAAGTAGTCAAGTCCAGAAGAAGATACAGCGGTGATCCTGGTTGGACTATTGACATGCAATCTGATATTGAAAGGGCTAAACAAATTTAGTAATAACTTTAAATCATTTCCGGAAGGACCAAGGAAATCGACATTAAAGTCACCTTATAGTATTACTGTAGCATTTATTGAGATGCTGGACAAGATTACTTCTAGTTTATTTAAAAATATTTGAAAGCTTGTAGCTGGAGATCTATAAAAACCTATAATATACATATTAATTTTCCTAGAAGATATCATAGAGAATTCAAAATATTTTTCTTCCAACAAGTGATCAAACCTATCTATATTTATGTAATCTAATTTTTTAAAAGTCTGTTCCTTAACCATAATCAAAGTGCCACCATGCACGGAATTTGACCTGTTATATCTAGAGACAGTCACATAATTTTCAAAACAGAACAGTTCATTACATTTAAGCCAATGTTCAGTTAATATTAAAATATCAGGAAAGTCGACACTATTAAGAAACAAATACAGTTCATCATTCTTATTTCTGACTGATTGAATATTAAAAATAAAGAAGGTCATATTAGTGATTGTGTCCTTATTGGTTCTAAAATTTTTTATAGTTCTTTTTTTATTATGATTTGAAATACTTGTATGGTTCTGTATAGCGGTTGGTGGCATCACATCGGATACAAAAATACCCAGGTACACTAAGCTAGTCATCTCCCATCTCATCGGTGGTTCTTGTTTCTGATAAAGCTAAGATATATGGTTGTTTATTAACTATTCGAGCAGTTATTTCATCTTTGTGGGCTCTTAGACTTTGAGCATTGAGATAGATAATATGACACTGGCTTATTGTCTCCAGTTGTTCTCTCGATTCCTCATTAAAAATTTTCTACGATTTACCTCCATTCTTATTATAATTGCACTTGCAAACTAGGTCTACGGAAAACAAAATTCTTACAGTTTATAAAAAGTGGCCAGAAGTCCTTGGTATCTCTTTCTATCCCGATCTTGAAAGACTTGGTGTTTCCTTTTATTGAGAGCTGACTCACAATAATGGTGTCCTTGTCAGCTATCTTGGATTTTTCTCTGATATATTCTATAACTGCTTGATTTGTAGCATTACTTGAAATCTGACCTAAATAATGCCACTTCTTATTAGGCACCCCGCTGAGCTGAATATTCTCATTTTCCGATATATTTTCCTGCACTCCAATAAGTAACTGCCTCATTCCTGAATTAGTTTTACCTAATATCTCATCCACATCTGCCACAAGTGCCGAGTTGACTGCTCGTTGCACTTGACTCAAAGTGATCTCGCAACCATTTCCAGTGTTCTGCATGTCGTTTTTAGTGGATGATGAATTTCCCTGCTGATTATTGGGCAAGAAAATTTGTTTATCATCCCGGATGGTAGATTTTCCTGTCCGCATAAGCTCCTTAATCCTTACAACTTTAGAGGTTAAGCGTCTTTATTTTTCCACTTTCAGACTTCATTGAACCAACAGATTTATTTATTGCTTCTATGTACTTTATGATTTTATCAGTTTTATCACTTCTGGTAAACTCAAATTCAAATTGTTTATTCATGTTAATATATGGTTAGCATATTTACATACGTTAATAGAAAAAATCAATAATATAATGTTCTAATACTAATGGACACACATTTTTAAAAAAGTATTAAATTCAAACATTAAAAAAAAACATTAAGTTACAGAGTACACTAAACATTGTCCAAAATAATAAAACTCATATACCTATAACATACAACATTGATTAATAAAACTCGGTAAAACCTAAAACAATAATCACACCAGGACACAGTTAAAATCGGAATTCTAGAAATTCTCCAATGTCATAAAATGTCCTGCTGCTGAGAAAGTTCTTAATATGTTTTATAAATCTGTATTGGTAACTCACAAATTGCTGTGGGTAATTTATTGAAGAAAGTTACACCATAAGAATTATATGAGGGAATAAGACCCTGTTCATTTCTGGTCTCATATTGGTGAATCTCATTGTGTAGGTGGAGATTTTTCCTCATGAAAATAAGGCTCAAAAATATAAAGAGAAGGTAAAGTTAATATTTGAAGATGTATGAAAGCCTGTCTGCAGTCTACCCTGTAAGACAAGCCATTCATCACTCTTACCACTCTCCTCTGAACCCGAAAC
Source organism: Pissodes strobi (assembly GCA_016904865.1). Classification (NCBI taxonomy): domain Eukaryota; kingdom Metazoa; phylum Arthropoda; class Insecta; order Coleoptera; family Curculionidae; genus Pissodes; species Pissodes strobi. The sequence goes on along the minus strand of MU183201.1, from coordinate 187,557 downwards.
ACATCATGGGCACCAGTACTATGACCCCAAACCAGGATGGCATAGCTGATGTGTGAATGGAAGAGAGAAAAATAGGCCTGTCTTATAGCAGAAGAAGAGACACATTCAGAAAGCCTTCTCACGAGAAAAGTGGCAGACCCAAGCCTCTTGACAAGGGAGTCTGTGTGAGCCCTCCAAAGGAGTCCAGGATCAAGATGCACTCCCAGAAACCTTAAACCCCCTGTATTTACCTCAGTTGGAATGGGCCTTGTAGCGAAAATCATGCTGTGTTTTTCCAGCATTAAGATGCAGTTCATTTGCTGCAAACCATTGTTCAGCCCTTGATCGTGCCTCCTGTGCAATTCCGGAATTAAAATGTGCACAGGTGAATGTTGTGACATCCGCGAAAAGAGTGAATGAGCATTCCTGATAAACTTGTGGTAGGTCATTTATATAGATAAGGAATAATAATGGTCCAAGTATTGATCCCTGAGGGACTCCAACATCAATGACTCTTTCAGCCGACTCTACTCCATCCACCCGCACACTCTGCACTCTGTTTGTGAGATAGCTAGAAACCATTGCAATGCTGTTATTGCTAAAATTATATTTTTCCAGCTTTCTCAGAAGCAATCATGAGAGACACAATTAAAGGCCTTACTTAGGTCACAGAATGTACTTGAGAGGTACAAATGGTTCTCAAATGTATCCTAAATCCGTTTAACTAAATCCAGAATAGCGAGAGTTATATTGCAGTTCTTTCTAAAGCCAAAGAGATTTTTAGATTCCAGAAATGTTGTCATTCTTACCGCCATACATTTTTCAAAAACTTTCGAGATTATTGGAAGAAGTGATATGGATAGAAGGGTCTAAGGGATCACCCTTCTTGAAGACAGGCACCACTACAGCCCTCTTCAGTATATCAGGAAAAACGCACTCACCAGAACATTGATTTATAAGTTTAACTCGGCCCTCATATTATCAAATCCCTTTTGCATAGCTTTGAGGAGGGAGGCCACTAGATTCCCTAAGCGTGGCATGGTTTTCCCTTTATTTTCACCCTTTATGGATTTTAGACACTCACAGCAACTATATCTTATACATGGTGACCTTTTTTTTAAACAGACTCCTTTGTGTTCAGATGCCGTTAAGTTGGAGCAGTTGATACACAGTCCCAGATAAACCCACACCAGATGCGAAACCTCCCACCCAACGTATGAAACAAGAATTCGTTTGAAGCTCCGCCTCCTTGGGATGGCCAGCCATCTCAAGAAATAGTCAGGGCAAGCTCTAGTGTGATTCTAAACGTGAGCCACGCGAGTCTATTGGTTTAGTCCGAGAGCGTTACGAAAAATAATTAATCTTTATTTTATCTTTGATAAAAATGCCTGGATATAAGTGCCTTTATTTGAATTGTTCTACTAGAAATGTTGTTTAATGCACATTCCAGCACACTTATTTTCAAAATTATTGCATATTCTAAAATCGAATGAGCACGAAATTCAATTAAATCTGAAAACTGGCAGATACAATGTTATAGTTAAATCTTTCTTAAATCCAACCAATGTTATACAGTGTCCGCCAGAATATTGGCCATATATGGGAAAATTTGTTATTATTATGATATCTGAACATTTGTTTTAACCAATCAATTCTGCAAAAATGCATTTTAACATTGAAAATGTTTCTGTTTTCCTAGTATAGAGCCTGAAATCGTGAAAAAGTGCATGCTACATTTGCCACATTCATGACGTCATACGTGTCATCGTGTTAGTTTGTATATTTAAATCTAAATTTGATTAGAACGTATCGGAATCGGATGACTAAAATAAATTTGAACTAACTGAAACTAACCGAAAGTTTATTGAACGACTAACCAAAACTAACCAAAAGCATCAAAACGGGCTAAAACGTATAGGATCAGGCTACAAAAATTGAAGTAAGTTAAAACTAATCAAAACGAACCGTAGCGGATCCGTATAGGATCGGGTTACAAAGATTGAAGTAAGTTAAAACTAATCAAAACGAACTGAATTTTGGCGACTAACCAAAACTAACCGAAAACATTAAATTTGATTATAACGTGTCAAATAACTAAAATAAATTGGAACTAACTGAAACTAACCGAAAGTTGATTGGATCACTAACGAAAACTAACCATAAGCGACAAAATGGGCTAAAACCGATCGGAACAGGTTAAAAAAATTTAAGTAAATTAAAATTAATCAAAACGAAAATTTTGGCTACTAACGAAAACAAACCTCAAACATTAAATTTGATTATAACGTATCGGACCCGTTGCAATGACTAACCAAAACTAACCAAAGGTAACTAAAAGCACCAAAACGGGCTAAAACTTATCAGAACAGATTACAAATGTTAAGTTCAATCTAACCTAAATTCACCAAATTCTGGCGACTAACCAAACACAACAAACGCTTATAACATAGCGGAACCGGTTCAAATGACTAAAATATATTAAAACTAACTGAAATTGATTGAACGACTAACTAACCAAAAGCTTCAAAATGGTCTAAAACGCATCGAAATAGATTAAAAATATTGATGTAAGTTCAAACATACCAAAATTAACCGAATTTTCTTGACTAACCAAAACTAACCAAAAACATTAAAAATGCTTATAACGTCTAGGTACCGGTTCAAATAACTAAAATAAATTGGGACTAACTGATTTTTACCTAAAGTTAATTGAACGACTAACCAAAACTAAACAAAAGTAAATAAAAGCATCAAATCGGGCTAAAACATATCGCAATAGATTAGAGTTATTAAAACTAACCCAAGTTAACCGAATTTTGGTGACTAACCAAAAATAACCAAAAACAATAAAATTGTTTATAACGAATCGGAACTGGTTAAAATGATTAAAATAAATTAAACTAACTGAAATTAACTGACAGTTGATTGAACGACTAATCAAGACTAAACAAAACCACCAGAAAGGGCTAACAAAGGTCGGAACGGATTAAAAATATTAATGTAAGTTGAAATTAACTTTAAATAACCGAATTTTGGTTAATTAAAATTAACCAAAACATTAAAATTGGTTATGACGTATCGGATCCGGTTCAAATGACTGAAATAAATATAAACTAACTAAGACTAATCGAAAACTGATTGAATGACTAACCAAAATTAATCAAAAGTAACCATAAACATCGAAACGAGCTAAACTTATCGGAACTGATTAAAGGTATTAAAATAAGTAACTAACCCAAATTAACCGAATTTTCACGAATAACTAAAATTAACCAAATACGTTTAAATTGGTTATAACGTATCGGAACCTGTTCAAATTGGAACTGGCTGAAAGTAACCTAATGTTGATTGTATGACTAACCAAAATTAATTAAAAGTAACTAAAAGCACCAAAACGAGCTAAAACGTATCGATATAGATTAAAACTATGAAAGTAAGTTAAAACTAATACAAAATAAACGAATTTTGATGACTAACCAAAAACACTAAAATTGGATATTAAAACTAACTGAAAATTTTTCTTAGTTTTCGTGAGCCGTTTAATCAACTTTCGGTTAATTTCAGTTAGTTTTAATTTATTCTGGTCATTTGAACCGGCTCCTATACGTTATTACCAATTTTGTTTTTTTTTGTTAGTTTTGGTTAGTCATTCAATTAATTTTCGGTTACTTTCAGTTAGTTCTAATTTATTTTTGTCATTTGAACCAGTTGCGATACGTTATAACCTGCTTAAATCTTTTTGTTCAATTTAAGTTAGTTGCCAGACTTTGGTTAATTCATCTTAATCTAATATTTTTAATCTGTGCCTATACGTTTTAGCCTTTTTTGTGCTTTTGGATACTTTTGGTTAGTCGTTCGATCAATTTTCGGTTGATTTCAGTTAGTTTTCAATTATTTTAGTCATTTGAACCAGTTCCGATATGTTATAACCAATTCTAATGTTTTTTCGTTAGTTTACGTTAGTCGCCAATATTCGGTTAATTTGGGTTAGTTTCAACTTACCTTAATATTTTGAATCTGTTCCGATACATTTTAGCCAGTTTTGGTGCTTTTAGTTGCTTTTGGTTAGTTTTGGTTAATTATTCAATCAACTTTCGGTTACTTTTAGCTAGTTCAAATTTATATAAATCGTTTGAATCGTTTCCGATATGTTTTAATCAAATTTAATGTTAATGGTTAGTTTTGGTTAGTCCTTAAAATTTGGTTCGCTTTGGTTAATTTTAACTTATTTTAATGTTTGTAACTTTTCCAATAGGTTTTAGCCCGTTTTGGTATTTTTGGTTACTTTTGGCTAGTTTTGGTTAGTTGTTCCATCAACTTTCGGTTAGTTTCAGGTAGTTCCAATTTCTTTTAGTCATTTATGATCAAATTTAATTTTAAATAAACAAACTAACACGATCTGTGACGCGTATGACGTCATGTGGCAAATGTAGCATGTACTTTTTCACTATTTGAGGCCCTATATTAGGATAACAGAAACATTTTCAATATTAAAATATCCTTAAATCGGCATGCATTAAAGCGTATTTAGGGAATTTCTGTAAAAAAGTCAGAGCAGCCATAATAATATAAGATTTCCATGACCACCTGCTGGGAAAAATGAATGTGAATGGCTATTGCAAATTTTTATTTTTCTTGAACCAGTCCATCAACAAAACACGTTTTCATTTAATTGGTGCAGACCAACTATTTTAATTTTGAAGAACAATTCTAAATTCTATAATCATACCCAGATTATTTGGTGCAGGCCGCGTATAACCGTAACGTCAAGGTTAAAGTTGGCTGGCGAGGAATTTGCCGATCTTTTGCATCTGGTGTGGATTTATCTGGGACACAGTAACGCACTACATTCATCACACTGGGCAAGCGTGTTCTCCTGTCGAAAAATACAGAGCTCGCGCGGTCGTTCGTAGAGCCGAAGGGTTTTCTCCCCAATTACTTCCAGTTAACTTTCTTAGAATTTTATATCTAGCGCTGACCTTTTGACGGGTCTTAGACAGTGTTACCTATATGTTAGTACCTATAAGTCCTGTCTAGGATAACTCCGAGGTATTTAAGTTTTTCTGTGTGTTTCAGCGAGCCACCTCTCCATGAAATGTCGAGTTTTCTTGTAGCCTCTCTGTTGCGTAGATGGAAACCTGCGTCTTGGAAGGGTTAGATTTTAGAGAGTTTCGGTCGTAGTAGTCAGCCATTGTGTTGAGTGCCCCGTCCAGTTTCTGCTCGACGCTTTGAAAGTTGGTGTCTTGCACAACTATGGCCAGATCATCAGCATAGAGAAAATGTTTTGAGGATGCAGGGAGTGGTTGGTCGTTCGTATAGATATCGAATAGTGTTGGCGCCAAGACGCTGCTTTGGGGCAGTCCATTTTTTGTGATTTCTACCTGCACTTTTTATTACTCAGGGTGACGTAAAATCGTCGATTCTGCATCATTGACCCAATTACCCTCGTAACTAGGTTATAGTCCTTAATTGTTGCATATAGTTTAGTCAGGAGGTGTTTGTGGTTGATGGTATCGTATGCGGCGGTCAAGTCTACAAGAGCGACTCCAGTGATCAGCTTTTGCTCGTATCTCCTCTTAGTGTTAGTCCACATGCATACGTGATCACGGATATCCGTATACGTAAAACGCACACGTTGAATTTTGCCCATCCACATGGAACGTCCGTGATTCGCATCCGTATGTGTTTTGACATGCGCATCGTGTTCCTTTTTAATTTCAGCAATTTGAATTTAGTTTGTATTGTATATGGCAGTTACTGATGCTAGTTAGTTTTGTAAGATTTGCCAATTTTTTGAAGTAGGCACTAGCTAGGTATCTAACTTAGAAATGAATTTAGAAACCTCTCTTTTACTTACGAGGGTTATGTATGTAGGAATTTAAAGAGACAAACTGTGTGGGAAATATCCAATTACAAAAAAAATTAAATTGGCATATGTAGCATATTTAGCAAAAATAAACGAATAAAAATGCAAGCCCCCATATGCAGGACAATATGGACAAGACCAATTTTTACTGAGGAGGCACGAAACCTTTATGGATGTGGAAATATATTGTTTCGCGAATTGGAAGATAACCAGTCTAAATTTTTTAATTATTTTAGAATGTCATCTGCAATGTTTTTTCCATACTAATGACACTGTTATTAGGTATCAACCGATTTTTAAAAAAGATATGTTCCAAATAGTTTTCACAGAGTGAATAACCCAACCGCAGTATCCACATTTATAGGGAGATTCTTCCATTTTATATTAAGTATTTATTTTTCATTAATTTTATCAACTAAACATTAACTTGACATTATCATTAAACAACCGCCAAAATTATCTCTCTCTGTCACTCAGCCGCAACCATCACACTCAAACGGATACGTATACCGAAAAAGTTAAAATTAACCAACTTTCATCCGTTTTGACCTTGACGGAGAGTCAAGTCGCTCTTCTGATACACAATTGGATGTTGTTGGTCACGTGGGTACAACGGATCCGTGATCACGTATGCATGTGGACTAACACTCAGTATGTTCAGTAAGGGCTAAGACCTGTTCTGTACAAGATTTTCCCGGCCTGAAGCCCGCTTGCTGAGGGGTAACTTTCGTTTCTACGATTTTCTCCATCCGTTTGAGTATCATTCGCTCATATATTTTAAAGAGATGGCACAACAGGGAAATCGGTCTGTAGCTACTGGCTAGTTCTGGGTCTTTAGCCGGTTTGAGAAGGGCTACAATTTTAGACTTTCGCCTAGATTTCGAAATTTTGGGGGGCTTTTGGTTCCCCAAGGAAATATCGGACGTCCAGCCGAGGGTTTGAGGCTTAAGAAGCCGTGCATGTACAAGATTTAAATGATTGTGAATGCCCAGTCGGTGATGTTCGAACCTTATAAGTCGGTTGACGTACTGGAGGATCTAAAAATAGCATTTTTGTCAACCAGGGTGTAACCAATCTGAGAGGGTTGCTCCAGCTCATGCTAAGCCCGGGCAGAGGTCTTTACTGGCTAAATTGCTCACGCAAAGTAGTACTACTTCTACTAACCTATTCCTCGGTCGAGTGTAGACGTGTCGGGTATCGGCCTTTTTGTTTTTTATAAGCACATGGTGAACGTTCGGGGACCGTTTAGATTTCCCCGAGGAAAAATCGGGCGTCCAGCCGGGGGTTAGAGCCCCGTGCATATACAAGATTTAAATGTGTGTGAATGTCCAGCCGGTGGTGTTCGAACCTTAAAACAAGCCGTGCATGAATAAGTCTGAGGCCCCAGGAGTACATACTCGACATACTGGGGGTTCAAAAAATAGTATCCCTGTCCACCAAGGTGTAACTTATCTGGGATGGGTCGCCCCAGCTCTTACTAAGCCTGGACAGGGGTCGTTTCTGGGTAAATACGTGAACCGCGAAGCCCGTAACTAAAAACTAACTAACCTATAAATAATTTTAATTTAAATTCCATTCTCTCTTGAATATTTTAGAATTGTGCGCCCACTGTGTTATTAAATAAAATAAAATACCTTTAAAAAATTTAAAGAATTTTATTAAGCATAAAATACATTTACATCACGTTGAGAATTACTAAAGCTACATATATGGTACGTCACGTCAAACTGCTGATTTGCTTCGACAATCAAATCAAACCGCAGAGCCTACATATTCAAAATATAATTTTCTTAAAATTTCACAGGGTGAAGGAAAAGAATATGAATTTTCCAGAACTATTACTAATTGTTTAGCTAAATTTGACGTTTTGGAAAAAGTTATTGCATCCGTGCAATCATTGTTTATATAATTTCCCTTATATGAACAATCGTGAAATCCAATCTCTAATCTGAAATTGCTAAATTAATTTAATTTGATTTTTTTTCTACAATTTCAGTGCTAGTCCTTATTGATTTCAGCAATCTTTTTATTTAAATTAACTATAGTCAATTCGTGCATACACCAACTGCAAATTGTGAAATACCTCTACCTTGGAAGCCTATGCCAATAACCTGATGGTCTATTCAAAATTGGTGACAGCATCTGGTGTCAAGTGATTAGCTCAACCAATATTGAATATCAGCCGACATATTAAGATAGATAATTATTTTATTTCAGTCCCTTTAGCCTTAGAACTTACAAACCATATATAGAACATTCGCCGAAACGTTCAGGAAAAATAAAAAGGAAATTCCTCAACTCCAAAGAAAGAAAACCATGTATAGTAGCAGTTTGCATGTTCAAAAACTGCCTACTTGTTTCTTACGTTCCAAAAAAAGATAAAAATGTTTTATTATTGCCGAGAATGCATGAATATTATGCGATTGGCCCATATATAAATTATCGATGTGGTCGATGAGATGAAAAGTTTTATTTTATTTTATTTATTAAATTCACGGGTTACCCCTATTTTTTACAAACAAATCCAATAATAAATCTACGAGATGACAATAATTAAATACATTTCCAAGAGCAGATAATGTGCGTCTAACCATCTCACAATGCCTATAATGCCAGTTTATACATTTGATCTGTCTTTTAAAGCCAGATAGTATGTTACCAAAAACGGCTACATCTAGTTTATTAAGCAATCGAAGCGTTCTGTCAACAAGGGAGTGGCGACCATAATTAGTTGCATGAAAAGGAACGGAGAGGATATCGAAGTTACGCAAATGAAGAATTGGAACATTCAAACTCATCTTGGAGAGGAGACGTGGACAATTTTTAGCCTATTAATCATTTTATAGACAAAACACAAATCAAACTTCAAACGCCTCTTCTCAAGGATCTCCAAATTCGATCTGAGGAGCATCTCAGATTTGTGGTAGTCATCAAAGTGCACATCCATTTTCAGCAGTCTTAATCTGCACCCCTTCCAACGAAACAATATATGTTCGATACTCAGATGACCACACAATAGGGAACTTGCACATGTTTTTTTTTATTTCAATAATCTCTTCCATTACGCTAAAAGAGAAGGTGTGCCAAATCTGAAGTGTTAAATATCACCCGTTTCCTTTCTATACATTTTTAAAGTTGCCGTTAAATCCGCGCCAATTTAAACACGATTTGACGTCATAGAGCATAACGATCGGCGCGGCCGATCATCTACCTGCCACTTCTATTGCGACTCGCAGTGAGAGACAGCAGGTTATGCTTTAGTTTTCAGGTTTAGTGGGTTGTAATATTTTTTTGTTTTGTCTGTGACAGTGTTTTTTGTTTGTATTTTGTGAGTTGAACTAAAATGGAAACAAAGACAGCTCATAAGGCGAGCATTGTACCAATGTGCAGAAATACCACATTTAAACATTCACATTAAAGGTACAGATTTCTCCGCAATATATTCTTCATTTTACAATGTTAGATGGTAGCTGTATCAATACTTTATCAGGAATAAACTCAACGCAATCGTGCTTTATTTGCAGTTCGTCTTTCAAGGAGATGAACACAGATAAAGGTGACAAAAATTGAAAATCTTAACTTTGGCCTATCTTCCCTTCATTCATGGATCCTTTGTTTTGAATGTTTGTTATATATTGCCAATAAAGTGTTGGCAAGTTAAGGACCCTGGAAAGAAAAAACTTGTTGAAAACCAAAAACGAAAACTTCAGAAGGGTTTTAAAGTTCAAATGGAATTAATTATTGACAAACCAAAACCAGCCTATGGATCCACGAATTATGGGAATATGGCTAGAAGGTTTTTTCAAAACCCAGAGTTAAGTTCCTCGATAACCGGCATAAACAAAGAACTTGTTTCAAAATTTTCAAAAATTTTAAGAGTTGTGTCTATAGGACAAAAAATCAAATTGGTGCAGTTTCAACGGATTTTGAGGGAATCGGGAATTATATCCTTGGTACTATATGCCTTGCGGTATCCATAAGATTCTAGTTCATGGAATTGAGATTATCCAACTTTTTGATTTGCCCATAGAGCAACTAGCCGAGGATGCACTTGAAGCAAGACATAAAGAGGTCCGAAAAGTGCGTTTGAACCACACAAGAGAAACTTCTAGGAAAAGCTCAAATAAGGACATTATGAATAATCTACTACTTACCTCAGATCCATTTATATCATCTTTCAGAAAGACTACAACTTTCAAATCACGACAGGATAACATAAATGATATCACAGAATATTTGGAAATAGACTTTTTTGTTTGCAACAGTATTCGGATATTTTGCCTTCAGATATTGGCGAACTTGACTTGCAAAGTCCAGACAGTTCTGACCTTTCGGAAAGCGAATAATTCTTTCTATGCTATTTTCAACAATAAAAGTTATGTTTTTTTTTCGTTTAGGGATCTAATGATTATTTTTTTAAGTATAAATTTTCATTTATTTACATAATGAGTAGCAATTTTACAATTTTGAACTTCCTTTAATTTTTCTAAGAATGTTTTTTATATTATTTAACCATTTAACCATCTTTATTTTTTCTGGGTACCTTCCTTCTGAAGTTCTATATTAATTAAAGTTAGTAGTATAATTTTAAATCTATGTCAAAATTTATTGAATTACTTTTACCTATATGTATTTATTATTATTATTATTATTATTATTATTATTATTATTATTATTATTATTTGTATATAATGTTAATTTATTATAAAAAATAAAATTGTGCGATGAAAAACCTAACTACGACTTTTTTTGCCGTTTTGTGTTATACTGAATCCAGAAATATGAAAAGTTTCATAGCGTACAAGCCAGCATACATTTTTTATGAACACCTAAACTCAGATTTTTTGTGTGTCAAATATAGCTTAGTGTATTATCTACCTAACGGTTATTATTTAGTTTAAATCCGTTGAGTACAAAAGGAATAATGATTTTTGACCATTTATCTCAAAGCACTGGGCGGCGGCGCGCCGACAAACTGATTATGCTCTTCTACGTCACGACCAGCCAACGCGCGTTTCCGAGCGCCTGGAATAATTCGAATTTCTTGACATTTTTATTTTAGGATTTTGGCCACAATGAATTTAATTAATAGATTCTTATTTTACCAAACTCTTTTATAGGATGTCCACTTATGGTTTTTAGCATTTATTTCGGTTTTTATTTGTTTGTGCAAGTTCCCTATTGTAGAATATTCGAGATTGGATCTCACGAGTGAGATATAACGAATCTTAGCTGTGTTCGCAGAAAGTTCACTACAGTTTCTCATCACAAACCCCAGAAGGTTCAAATCTTAGACACATGCTCTGCAAAACATAGCTTTTCATCAAACCATACTCCAAGGTCCCAGACAACCCCCACACATATAAGTCCTCCCACTGCGCAATCGTCCTGTATATCTTGAGATCATCTGCAAACATGCTGACCGTTGAACGTTGGATCATACTTGCTATATTGATGACAAAGAGATTGAACAGTAAAGGTGCACAGTGTGAGCCCTGAGGCACTCTCGACACCACCCTAATTGGAGTGGAAACAAAGTTTTTAATTTTTACCCTCTGCAGCCTACCCTAAAGAAAACTCTTCAACCATGCAATGAGTGATGGATAAATCCCCATAGCCCGCAGTTTTGCCAATAACAACTTAAAATTCATCCTGTCGAAAGCCTTCGAGAAGTTAGTATTATAGACGGAGTCAATCTGAAGTTTTTTCTCAAAGGCTTCGATCAGATCTACTTTATACATCACCAAATTATCGGTAGTTGATCTCCCACCTGCGAAGCCAAACTGACTCTCACTAAACATTCTTCTATACATCCAAGTAAGTTGATCATAAACCATGCTTTGCCACTGTGTCCTGTTTACAAACTCCACCATAGTTACTAATATCACTGGGATTCCCGGACTTAAATATTGGAGTAATGAAGCTAGGAAAGGTTTGCATTTTCAGATATAAGTTAAATAATGTTTGCAATGGTTTACTTAGGGTAAAGACACATTGTCTCAGGAGAATATTTGGAATAGAATCACGACCACATGAGAACTTACATGGCAGCTCTGAAATCTGTGCAAACACTTCCGAGGAGGAGAATTCACTGACAGAAACTTCGAACTAGTTCTGAAACCGGTAATTAGGGATTGCGCAGATTGAGTCATCTTAGACACTTGAAAAAAACTTCCCAACTTCCAAGGTCAACAATCTCCTACCCAGTGTTTCCAGACACAGACTCAAAAAAATTGAATCCGGATAGCGATTATAATTGCGGTTATCTCTTTTATATATTTCCAGAACTGTTTTGTATCAAGCAAAAGTGAGTCCTCAACTTCCTGCATGTGAAGTGAGTACCTATCATATTCAGTGCGACACAGATAACCAGAAAAGAGTTGATATTGATACAGTATTGACGAAAGAAAAGCAAATGACTTGAGTGTAGCTGGGAGAGTACTGGATTGTGTCAGCAGAGATACTGCCAAAGATAACCTTAAAGTTGTCCGGGTGGGTATCTACAATCCAGAGAAAAGGAGGCCAATCAAGGTGATTTTTCCCTTAAAGGAAGAAGCTCGTAAAGTGCTTCATAATAAAAAATAATCTATCTAAAGAGGGAGGTATGTATATAAAGTATGACGCTTGCAGCGTAATTATCTCAAAAAACTGTTAACAGAAATGCAGGAAAGAGTTAACCAGGGAGAAAATAACCTTAGAATTAAATACCTCAGTGGTCTACCAAAAATAATTAAAGTTACACCTGGGGAACATGGCCTTAGTAGTGACCGCTCCAACAACTATATGCCCAAACCTCCTCTGCATCTATGTTATGTTTCATTTTATGCTCTATTATTTCCAAGTTTGATGAATTGAAGTTCAAGATAAAAAGTCAGACTTAATTTTTGTTACTGAAACATGGTTGAATGCACATACCAGACTCTCTAATTGGTACACATGCCTATAATTTTTTTTAGAAAGGATCGCGCAGCCAATAAAAAGAGGAAGAGGAGTGGGTATCTATGTCAAAAATTTTATTCAGGGCCATCAAGTCTCCTGTGTAAAACGAGAGGGATTTAATGTTGGACTAACCGTGGTGGATAGTGTTCTTGTCGACCTGTGGCTGGCTGCTTGTGGGATGTGCCTACCGACCTCCTGGATGTTTGTCTGAGGATAGCAACTTGATTGTGGACATCCTAAACACGCTAAACGAATCTTACCACGACAATAATTTATGGTGATTTTAATTATCCTGAAATTGATTGGTCCACTGGTAGAGAGACTGAACGTAGTGCTCCTGCTGAAGAATTTTTACTGGCCTACCAGGAATCAACACTGCATCAGTTGATTGACTTTAATACTCGGTTTCGTGAGGGTACTGCCCCCTCATTACTTGACTTGTCCCTGGTATCAGATGAGAAGTTGGTGACAATTATTATTACAGCTACATCACCAATAGGTAAGACCGATCATGTTACTGTTGTGGCCACAACTTCCGGTTGTCAAGGCTGCAACCAGACACAAAAACTACTGAAAAGGTGACTACGATGCCATAAATGGTTTCCTTGAGCAATGGGAACCAAACGACAGCACAACCTACTATGATAACTTTGTTGGGGTGGTGGCCCACATGACAGATGTTTATGTACAGGGTGGTCCGTTTAAGAGGGGCCCATACCTTATCTCGAAAACTACGGGAGTTAGAAAAAAAAATTTAAATACAAATGTTATTCCTAGTAAAATGATCTTTATTTTTTTGTATTGTTTTAATCGTCACTTTTTTATATACAGGATGGCCAAAGAAAGTTACATTTTTTTAAAATGAAACACCCTATATTTTATTTCATTTTTGGATTCTACTTAAAATTCTAAGCATTGATTTGATGTATGATGTTATACCTCTAGAGTTAGTAGTTTCACAGATATAAACAGTTGAAAATCGGTACTTTGACTACTTTTCACCTTGGTAACAAGAAGACTATTAGAGATGGAGTAAAATTAATTTCACATTCCTATCTTAAGTTTCCAAGAGTTTCCTTCTGATCCTGCTTCTTTTTCTGACTTAAGGCCAGTCAGTTTGCTCCCTGTTATGTCCAAAATCTTAGAAAAGGTGATACATGCGCAGATAACAGAATATTTTAATATTCATAATTTTTTTCCGGTACATCAATCTGGCTTTCGGAGGGGTCATAGTACAACTACAGCTCTTTTAAACATTATGGATAATATTGTAAAAATACTTGATAATAAGATGGCTGTCATTTTGGTCTTGTAGACTACTCGAAAGCTTTTGATGTCATAGATCACGACTTAATGTGTGCCAAATTGTATTATTATGGGTTTGATGAGGTGTCATGTTCTTTCTTTAGGAGTTATTTGGAAGATCGCAGACAGGCTGTCAGGTTGAATGGAAATATTTCTCATCCAAAAAATGTCATATCGGGAGTGCCCCAAGGGTCTATTCTTGGGCCACTCTTATACATTATCTATACAGCAGATATGTTCTCAAGTGTCTCTTTTTGTCATATTCAGTCATACGCGGATGATACACAATTACTGTTTAGTTTCAATCCTGACTACCCAGATCAGGCTTCTGAAACCTTGAATTCAGAGTTGAGAGATGTTGCCAAATTTTCGGAGGAACACAACTTGAAGATTAACCACAACAAGACTGAACTGTTGCTTTTTTGCTCAGAGAACAAAAGAAATAATCTCCTAAATCGTCTTTCGATAAAAATTAATGATAAATTGCTACTATTTACAAACTGCGGGAAGAATTTGGGCTTATATATAGATATAAATTTGACCTTTGAGAAACACATTTCAACCCTATTAAAGAAAAGTTATATGAAAATGAAACTGCTTTATGCAAACAGGCACATATTAAACTTTAAAACTAGGAAAAAGTTATGTGAATCACTAATTATGTCAATATATTCATACTGTTTTATAGTGTACTATCCATTTTTGCATGTTGTAAATAGAAAGAGGATTCAATATATTCAAAACACTTGCTGTAGATTTGTATATAAACTGAGAAAATTTGATCATGTTTCTAATAATATAAAAAAATTGGGTTGGCTGAAATGTGACAATATGTATCGCTATAATCTTCCAATATTTTTAACGCAACTAAAAATGAAGAAAGAACCTGTTTATCTGTATGAAAAACTCATATTTAGAGGGGCTGTGCATGGTCGTAGTATAAGAGATAAAAACTTTTTAACAATTCCACAGCAGAGAACTTCATTGTTTCAGAAGGGTTTTACTTACAACTGTGTAAATTTATATAATAAATTGCCTATGAACTTTAAAGAGTGCAATTGTGGTTTCATAAGGTCGAAATATAAAAAATGTCTGTTAGAAATTCAGTAAATCTTAGTACATAGATGTTTGGTTATATAACTATATCCTTGAATAGAATTCCACAGCTACATTATTGTGTGAATTGGATCAAATTGTATTTGGTTGATTCATGGATTTTGGTATTTCTGGTGCAATTGGTTAAGTGGAGGAATGGCCACAGGGTTAAACTTCGCCAATTGTGCCCTTCACAGTGTATATGATGTATGTTTATTTATTATTTGTATATATATGTGAAGTTAAATAAAGGCGATATTTATTTATTTATCTGGTGATTTAGTACTCATGGTACCACCTGCCAATTAATATCGTCAGATAGCTCTTGAAAAGTTAAGACATGAATGTGAAATTAATTTTACTCCATCTCTTATGGTCTTCTTGCTACCAAGGTGAAAAGTAGTCATAGTACCGATTTTCAACTGTTTATATCTGTGAAACTACTAACTCTAAAGGTATAGCATACCTCAAATATGCTTAGAATTTTAAGTAAAATCCAAAAATGTAATAAAATATAGGATGTTTCATTTAAAAAAGTGTAACTTTCTTTGACCATCCTGTATATAAAAAAGTGACGATTAAAACAATACAAAAAAATAAAGATGATTTTACTTGGAATAACTTTTGTATTTAATTTTTTTTCCAACCCCCGTAGTTTTCGAGATAAGGTATAGGCCCCTCTTAAACGGGCCACCCTGTACCTCTTCGGCGTCAAGTAAAGACCTTTAAAAAGCCGTGGATTACTAGAGCTCATGTTAAATTGATATCCTCGAGCAGGGTCCAAGAAGATTTTACCAATATATAAACCACTCACTTCAATCTAAACTTCAAAGCTTTGTCTTAAGAGATTCGGATAATCATCTCGAATCTGAACCACAAAGAGTGGGGGAAATATTCAACAATCACTTTGACACAGTATTTATACACGAAGACACAACAACACTACCACAACTTCCCGCGGCCGGACGGTCAGGGTCCACACTTGAAAATGTCGTTTTTACCACAGAGAAGGTGAAAAGGGTCCTAGTTGATTTGAAGCTGTCTGCCAGTCCAGGAACTGACGATGTATCCCCAATATTGCTAAAAAAAAGTGTAGCGCGACCATGAGTGGAATCCTTGCAAGAACAATGACATTGACAAACGGCTTAGTCCCAGAAGCGTGGAAAATGCGATTGTCATTCCGATTTATAAGAAAGGCGATAAACGCTTAGCTGAAAACTATAGGCCTATCAGTTTAACATCAATTCCCTGCAAAGGTATGGAAAAGATTCTAGCTACTGAAATGACAGAATTCCGTATGACTCAGCATGGTTGTCGACTATCCAATCAGCATGGTTTTCTGCGGGGGAGATCAGTTACATCGAATCTCCTGTCCGACCTGGCACATTGGTCCAAGGCATCTGAGAAGCATTATCCAATTGACGTTGTATACCTTGACTTAGAAAAAGCGTTTGACACTGTTCCCCCAGAGAGACTGCTTCACAAGCTTGAACATTGTGGTATACGGGGTCAGCTACTTCGGTGGATTCAGGACTACTTGTGTAATCGGACATACCAGGTCAAAACAAATGGCACCTTATCTAGCAAGCACAGATTGTTAGTGGAGTTCCTCAGGGCTTTGTGCTTGGACCACTTCTGTTTATAATCTATGTCTCAGATATTGCCCAGAACTTGTCCTGTAGGACCAGCATGTATGCCGATGATACGATAATATTCTGTGATCCTACATTCCAGCACGGTGTCATGATTGAGGATCTTGCCGAATTGGATAGGTGGACGAGGGACTGGCTGTTGAAACGTAATGTCAGCAAATGTTGTGTGTTGCACATTGGATACAACAACCATATGGGCAATAACAACTCAGAAAGGGTGACTAAGCAGGTCGACTTGGGAGTGAATATCTTACATGAGGTAAATTTGGAACAACACATATATGCAATTGTGAAACAGGCCAACTCAACATCTATCTAATACGACGCTGTTTTAGGGAAATGTCTCCAGAAGTGTTTCTCCGAGCCTACTAAACCTATAATATTAGACCACTGCTGGAGCATGCTGTTGCGGTTTGGTGTCCGTATTTCAAAAAAGACATCAATTTGATTGAGCGTGTCCAGAGCAGGGCAACAAAAATTCCACCATATTTAAGAGGATTGTCCTATGAAGAACGACTTAAAGCTCTCAAATTGACAACCATGGAGGAACACAGGAATAGAGAGTACTTAATTGAAACATACAAAATCCTGCATAATCATTACACATGCGACATCGATTTCTTTCACAGAAATACCAACGCTCGTCTGCGTGGACATTCCCTGAAGCTCTCTACTGAACTTTGTCACAGACTCTAGAAAGAATTTTTTGGCAAATCGATTGGGTGGACATTCCCTTAAGCTCTCCACTGAACTTTGTCACAGACTCTAGAAAGAATTTGTTGGCAAATCGATTGGTGCAACACTGGAATTAGCTCCCTGGTGAGGCCGTGACCTCCCCTAGTGTGAACATCTTTAAGAACAGACTGGATAATTATGTTAATAATATGCCGTAAAATAGTTTAGTAACAATCCCCCCATAAGGACTAATGACAGTCTACCGGTTTTTCCACCTACTGTCTAAAACCCCTATAATAATAATATTCATGGTCAGATTCAGTCAACACATAATGCTTATGATACATTTTTATTACAAATGAGATTTTTCAAACAGGACTAAACCATTTGGGAAAAGGGGAGGTTTTAATACGCTTTCAGGGTACAAACAATGATAAGCAGCTCTGAATAACTCAATCAAAACAGTACGCTATGTGGGGCACACTATTTGGCAAGATATCTACAGCAGGAATACGTGTATGTTATTCGGACTCGTGCTAATTTGAAACATATTCATATATGAATACCCCTTAGCCAAGGTACGAGCAGAAGAACCATCGGCACACCACTGCGATAGCACCTTTCTCAATTGACTAACGAGCGCCCGGTAGATTAGTCTCCAAACACAAAGAAATGAGAATTAAGATATTGCTCTCTAATGTCAATCACTGACAAAGTGTGTTGTTCGTATTTCTCATTAACCGAGTTTGGAGGGATGTATACTTTATCAATAATTCCGTCTTAACCTCAACAAAAGTCTGCTGAATAGCATCCGTACAAACTGTCACACTCCTTGCTTTCAGAACAGATGAGACGGCTATCAACACACCACCAGTTTGTGTTCGCATGTGAGCTTCAAATGGCTTTCATTATTTTTTTCTCTCCCTATAGAAGCTGTAAACTGCTAGATTATACACAAAGCTAACGATGAGAACGTTGCAGTTATATCTGAAAGACGCATTTTTCTAAAAAAGCTTGCCTTGCAGCTCATATGTAGTGAATATACCAAACTTTTGTTAGATGATGGCTCCAAGCGCCACACCCTGGTAACTGTGTTGACCCACAGGCTAAACCAAGTGAGGATAACCAGATATAGCGATCAGTAGCGTCTGACTCAGAGTGGGCGGCTACAAAACCATCTTCCAACCCGTGTGGCCAGCGTGGAAGATTATGGCTAGAAGCCTTCCAAAATTCACATGGCGAAATTTGAAAAAAACGGAACTGGTCCCCAGGTGGATGAAGCATCTAATGCCCGTAACCCACACTCCGAAAGGAGTCTGCCTCACGGAATGGGGGAGGCAAAAATTCGCCACAAACTACAAGGAAAACGACGAAAACCAAAACCTAGATAAGATTCTCTATGCCGCAGCATATAACATTCGCAGCATGTGATTTGATGGACATCTCGTCTGCTTAGAGCACGATCTACAGAACATCAAATGGGACGTGCTCGGGATCAGTGAGACGAGGCGAAAAGGTGAAGCAACCATCATTCTCAAATCCGGATACCTTCTATTCCAAAATAACAAGGACGAAAATTCACACATCGGTGGCGAAGCACTGCTAATTCATAGCAGGAGGAAGCACCTCATCACCAAGACCAAGTCCCTATCAGACAGTGTGATCTACGCCGTACTGAAATTGAACCACAGCATTCAGATCTTTTGTGCTTATGCCCCCACTTCCACCTCACCACCTAACCCAAACTAACACAGAAAACACCCCATTCTCCATTATACTGGGCGACTTTAATGCCAAAATAGGAGCAAAGTCCGCCACGGACTCCCCCTTTATTGGGAATTTTGGACTTGGAACATGAAACAAAAGAGGACAAGCCATGGTAAACTTCCTCAACAAAGAACGTGTCTACTGCATGAACATCTTTTACAAGAAACACCAGAAAGAAAGTGGACCTGGAGAAGCCCCGACGGCAGGATCAAAAACGAAATAGATTACATCCTCACATCAAACAACCGAATGTGCTCAGATGTATCGGTCATAAATCACTTCAATACGGGCAGTGGCTATAGGCTGATCAGGGTCAAAATACATATCAAAACCCAACTGGAGAGAAAACGTCTAATAGAAAGAAAGAGCCGTCCCGCCATAAGTGAGCTAAGAGAAAAAGAAGAGGAATACAGCCGATATATCGACAAGAAGCTACAACCAGCATTGCGAAAAATGGAATTAGACGAGCTCTCAACGAAAATTACTAACAGCGTTCGAACAGCAGTAAAGAAAGTGAGTTCACTTCAAAAACAGAGGAATCCAAAATTCAGCCCTGAAACAAAAAACCTTATAGATGAATGTCGAAACGCTGACAAAAACTCACCCACATACAATGATCTCAATAAAAAAGTGAAAACGGCTATCAGAAGGGATCAGAGAACACGAAACACAAGATTGATCGAGGGTTCCATCAGAACAAACACGAACATGACAGTGCTTCGTTCTATGCGATCTAGGGGCATTCACCAAATGAAAAATGACCAGGGAGAAATTGTCAGTGAAAGAGATAGGATCGCTGAAACTGTTGAGAACTTTTATCGAAAGCTCTACAAACAATCGGTGGCAGCCTCGCAAGACGAAATACGAAAATCAATCTTGATCAGAAGAATTAGAGCCCATAGATAATAACGAGCTAGAGGTAGCATTAAACACAGCTCAAAAATTGTAAGGCTCCAGGAGAAGACCATATCACGAACGAGATGATAAAAGTTGGAGAGGAGACACTTAAAGGGGCTCTCTTAATTCTACTGAATAAATGCCTCGATGAAGAAAGGATTCCAGATTCCTGGAAAAATGCAGAGGTCATTCTCCTCTTCAAAAAAGGTGACAACACGAACATGGAAAATTACAGACCCATCAGCCTCTTCTACCAGCTGTTAACAAAAATTATAAGAAATCGCCTGAGCCAGAAGTTCGACTTTTATCAGCCAGTTGAACAGGCAGGATTCAGAAAGGGTTTCAGCACAACCGACCATATTCAAATAGTCCGCACACTGATAGAGAAATGTACGGAATACAACATTCCGCTTCACATGGCCTTTGTAGACTACCAGAAAGCGTTCAACTCGATCGAGACCTGGGCAGTGATGAGACCGATGAATGCACGTATTGACTCCAGATATACAAACTTAATCCGCTACATTTACGAGAACGCGTCCCTGCATGTAATAACTGATGAAGACTGGATAACTGGAATTGTTTTCGTGGGGAGGGGGGTCAGGCAGGGGACACATTTTCAACCGAAATTGTGCATCTTGGCTTTGGAGGACGTGTTCAAGTGTCTATCCTGGAAGCAGAAAGGCGTCAACATATACGGAAAACGTCTCAACCTTCTCCGTTTGCAGATGATATTGTCTTGTTCAGCAACGAGCCAAACGAATTATCGACAATGATCCAAGAACTCAAGGACGCCTCCCAAGTTGTTGGTCTCAACATGAACCTTCAAAAGACCAAAATCATGAGTCTAGATGACATTATAGTCACCATTGAGAACCACACTCTGGAGGTAGTCAATCAGTATAACTATCTGGGACATAACATCCAACTTGGGAGAGAAAATCAAACAGCAGAGATCACCCGACGAATCGGCCTCGCTTGAAAGGCATTCGGGAACCTCTGCTACATCCTTCGTCAACCGACCATTCTTACATTTCTAACAAGAAAAGTATGATACATGCGTCCTGCCAGTGGCGACATATGGACTAGAAACAATGACACTCACAGCAAACAGTGCAAACCGCCTCCGGGTCTACCAAAGGGCGATGGAGACAGCAATACTAGGAGTAAGCCTGAGAGATAGGATACATAACGAAGACATCAGGAGAAGAACAGGAGTTTGCGACATCATTGAACAAGTAGCGAGATTGAAGTGAAGTTGGGCAGGCCACGTAGCCAGAAACAACTCGAAATGGACCAAAACCCTGATGCAATGGAGACCAAGAGAGTCAAAGAGAAGGCGAGATGGAGAGACGACATCCAACGACATGCGGGAAAGAATTGGATCCAGACCGCCCTGCAAAGATCGACAGGGAAATCATTGGAAGAGGCCTATGTTCAGGAGTGGACATCAAATTGCTGAGGAAGAAGAAGAAGAAGATACCAAACTTAGGTCTGCCCCTATGTGTCTCTATACACAATTACAGCAAGGAAAACCAAATGAAAAAAGATTCTGTCAAATATGTCTTCGACGGATAACAAACGGACCAAGAAAGCATATGTTTCTTACGAACGAGTTATTTGCACAGAACACATACACCATCTCATCTATACATGTAGCAAAGATCCAGTCTGTATGGATCTTTGCATATAGTATTTGCACTGGAGATTACCCTGAAGAAGACTAACAAAGATATTTTTTCTTGTTTTATGGATACTTTTTTCACTTTTAAATATTTTATTTCATTTATCCTGGAATGGCTGTAAAACACGTTTGAGATGCAAGGAGCATATACGTATTTTGGAGATTTTAATTTGCGATTCAATATCATATAATATACTTATCTCAATATATTCATGGCAGAACGAATACAGTTTTAGTGTTTTAAACAAACAAACGAATTCTTGAAAAAATAGAAATAAACATATATTAAATAAGAAGTAAAAAATGATAATAAGTTAAACAAATAAATGTGTGAAGTAAAAAATACTAGTGCATGAAAAATTAAGTACATGTATTTAAGTATCCGTTTGACTAGACTATCATAACAACTGCAAAAGTTGGCCCCAAATAAGTCAATTCCTGGCAGTTTGTTTTGTTTCATATTAAAATAGTTTCTCATTTGGCACCGCCAAAAAAATAATACTAATGTGAAAAGCGAACGGGCCCTGTTTCGTTATTCGCATAAGACGCAGGAATTTCATGTGATTAAGACATACATGAATGCTAGTCTACAGAATTTAAGTGTTTTGCGCTTAAAAACGAACACGGCCAAGGTCAAGAGCCCGAAATGATTAAAATATAATTATTATGGTACTCGTCTTAAAGCTAATTCTTCCGGTCTTCCTCGTCCATTGGCTGCACTGGTCCTGTCCGATAAGTTGGTATCTGCCGTGGAATAATTCGTGGACGAATAGTGGCTCGTACGAGTGTTGTTACTAGTCATGGTGTGAGCCAAATGCGGTTTTCCGATGAAATTGTAGTACCTGGAAATAAAAAAAAAACACGATTGTTTCTAGTTATTAAACCCATTACGTAAATGTTAGAACTCAAACTTTATGGTCTATACTATTTTTAGTGTACCCGTTACCAAGCACTACTGAAGCTCGATGATTTGTTTTTAAATAAATGCGATACATGTCCTGATAGGTCTGAAAAATAATTGGGTTCTCTTTAAAAGAAACTCTCTCTCTACCTATCTAGGTTTTTCTCTAGATTTATGAAACCTATTTTGCACTTAAGCAAATTTAAAATGGGGACATTGCATGTGTAAACAGGCTCTCATTTTTCTTTAATTTGAAACTTACAGGTAGTGAGTAATAAATAGTCATACACTATTCTCAAGAACTATTTTTCGTAAAATTATATTCTTGGCTTGATAGTCCGAGAGGCGACCGTCATAATAGTGTGGTGTCTGAACTGTCAGGATTTTGTATTGTCACATATACGCTCTTACCGCTTGTTGCCTATGGACCTGACTTCGTTGCAGTAGTTGCGCTGTGCTCTTTCAGCAGACGGAACTCAGATATAGGTAGTTGGGAGAGATGGATAGAAAAACTCGGTGTAAAAAAGGCTTGGTTTATTAACTTCAGGTTGAGTATAGAAGGTTGTAAGTATTACCAAAATATTCGGGAATGCATATCTCGTAAGTCCCCTGGGATATTCCTCGCGAAAATGTTAACCACGAACAACAGCGAGAGAGAGGGAGAGCTAGCCTGAAGGGCTGTTACAATTAGATTGACGGGCGGATAGTTTATTTGGTCTGGCTGAATATTTAGTTACGTAGTTTACTTTTTATTTGTAGTTAATTTAAACGGAACTTTGCCTTATGGCGTTATTAATTTTCACTGATTCACTTTTAAGGCGTGCCTGATCAGAGGGGCTTTTCCCTTTCGGTAGTTCGCACTGATAGGTATTTTTTAAAGTGAGAGCTTTGATCTGCCAGAGGGGCTTTTCCCTTTCGGTAGTTCGCACTGGAGATCAAAGTCTGCCCGTATGGGCTTTTATACCAACCTTTGACCTCTAATTCGCGTATTGTTTTGAATTGTCAACAAGGTTAATCATAACAGTTTATACTTTAATAATTAACAAGAATTTATAATTACGATTCAAGGTTAAGTTCAAACTTTCCACTGTATGATTTTATGTTAGTTGACAGTATGATAAAAAATATTGTTTAGTTGGGCCAAATAAGAAACCATTGGTCGGCCGAGGCTGGCATTGATCAGTAATTGACAATTATGCTAATTGTCCAAAGAAATGAGATGCCTAGGTACCGTCACATAACTGTCGTGTGTTTTCGCGATTAATCGGTAGATAGACCCTAGAGGATGAAAAATTGTCAAGTCGGCCGAACCACACCCTGCCCGAAGTACTCGGCCGACCAATTCCAAAATTCCATTTTTGATGACTAGACGCCCTGACAGAACTGTCAGGTCGGCCTATTTTTATTTTAAAGACAACAATGTTTTATTTAAGATTTTCGTGGTCGGCCGACAAAAAACGCGTCCCTTATAGGTGGCGCTAATGATAGAAAAAACTCTGAAATTTCCCCGAATTGGCCCGGAGCTTGGCTTTTTGGGCAGACCATTTTTGTTTTTACATGCGTCATATAAGGAGGATTTCTGTCAAAGAAACGTCACTTAAGGAGTCTTTAATTTGTTTCATTGGTCAACTTCAAAGCTTAAAATAATATTTAAAATGGCTTTTAATTATTGAAAGTTGTTAAAAAATAATATTTTTATTCCTTGTATTTTATTTAAATTTGTTATTTTATTTTAAAAATAAAATTTATTTATATTACAAAGATTAAATTGTTTAATGATTTTCCATAATATGATCAAGCACTATATTAAACGCTCTGTCTGTTTAAATTTTTGACATTTATGTCCGTAAAATAAGGAGTTCATCACTCAAAAATCAAAGGCGGCGGAACACGAAACATCAAATTTGACGATTCTGTCAAAATTTTTTATGTGATTTTTTCTCTGTTAATAGCCCCCCGTTGACGATTATTGACTTTTGGGTGGAACGGCGTGTTTTCCTATGAGAGCTGCCCTAAGAATTGTTATGTATTTTTTTTTTAATAAATTTTTTTGTTAGTTGTTTATTAGTATTAGTGATCGCTGCTCAGCCAATTATATTTGTAACTTTATTGAAAATAATATGTTATATGTAAGAATAGCTTTTAAGCTAAATATCGCCTATTTCGGTAAATTTTAATTTCTTTTGATTTATCTATTTTGTAATATTTTGTTATTTTCGAAATAAAATACGTTTATTATTATTATTATTATTATTATTATTTTAACATATTATTATTATTATTTTTTTTTTGTTCCTTGCCATGGTCTTTTAAAGATATTGAAAGCCAACGAGATGATAAAAGAAACTATACAGCACGCTAAGTTGGTGATTTCTTTACAATTTTTTCATAAAGATCTTACTTTTCCAGCTCTTTGAAGTTCTACGGATAAAATTTTCTAGAAAGTCATTATTCCACAGAAATTTTTCTTAAATATATTTGAGCGACGACATTGTTTATTATGACATATTTTAATATTTATGAATAATAATCACTGCGAATCAAATGTTTCAAATCAGACAATTATATACAGTATGTCCGGCGATCGGGTAGACAAGAGGACAAATGGACCAAAAATTGCAGTTTTCGACAAAAAGTCATCCTTCATAAAAATTTTGCTTGTTAAAAAAATATGATTGTAGTAGAGAAAAAATTATTTTTTTATACAGGGTGACCAAAAAGTTAAAATTTCAATTTTTTTTGAGGAATAAAGTACCCTTACTTCTCAGTTTTCAGCAAAATACTACATAAGAATTTTGGTTCAAATCATTCCATCTTTTTAGATGTCGATTTTCATCAACTTTGGATAAAAAGAAGTTTCGTGTGTAAAATTTGCATTTCACCAAATTTTGTTCACTAACAAGTTGTGTGCGTGACAGTGTCAAGCAAATCATCATTAAGTCGGTAACTTTTAATGGTATTTCATTTATAATGTTAACAACGGAACAAAGAATACCTTTAATACAATGTTATGCTAAAGGCGATTCTTCATACAGATACGTAATTGAATAAATTTATGAACGGTTTCCAACGTACCCGTAACAAAATGATTTAAAGCACATTTCTTAAGAAATATTTTGCTGAAAACTGAAAAATAAGGTTATTTAATTCCTCTAAAAAAATATAATATTCAACTTTTTGGTTACCCTGTATAAAAAAACAACCTTTTTCTCAACGACAATCATATTTTTTTAACAAGCAAAAATTTTTATAAAGAATGACTTTTTATCGAGAAATGCAATTTTTGGTCCATTTGTCCTCTTGTCTACCCGATCGCCGGACATACTGTATATATTTAATGAAATTCGTATGAACTGACTTGAATTTTTGACAAACTATATATTAGCTATTGAAAGACATACACATTGGCCAATATATTTGCCGAATCATTTATGTACAGTCATCGCAACCACACAATGGACGTATCGCCAAAATGTTTGTGGACGGTACCAAAGGCTTGCCCGAATCCCTTTGATTTATCACGATTTACCGACAACGAAGCGAACACCGGCAAACTTTGTCAAGCCGCGGCCAACCCCGACAAATAGACCTCACACACATTCGCGTTCGCCGAGGTTCGCCAAATGTGCATGCCCGGCATAAGGGAGGCGTTTTTTGTCGGCCGACTGGGAAAATCTTAAAAAAACATTGTTGGCTTTAAAATAAAAAAAGACCGACCTGACAGTTCCGTCAGGGAGGCTAGTAATAAAAAATGAAATTTTGGAATTGGTCGGCCGAGTACCTAGTCACACGCTCACGGACTAATGCAACAAATTAGGGACTTCTTAAGTAATGATTCTTTGACAGAAATCCTCCTTATATGACGCATGTAAAAACAAAAATGGTCCTCCCAAAAAGCCAAGCTCCGGGCCAATAAGGGGAAGTTTCTGAGTTTTTTTCTATCATTAGCGCCACCTATAAGGGACGCGTCTTTTGTCGGCCGACCGGAAAAATCTTAAACAAAACATTGTTGTCTTTAAAATAAAAAAAATTGAGCGAGTCTGCTAGTACTCGGGACTGATGTGTAAACATATCCTATAACGACATCTGTTGTAAAAAATGACAACTGCACGTTGTGTTCCAAGCGGTAACCCATCCAAGTACTAACCACGCCCGACGATGCTTAACTTCAGTGATCGGGCGAGAACTGGTATTTTTAACTTGCTATGACCGTTACCTGTACATTTTAGCTTGTTCAGAGAATAAAAACAAACACATTCGCATTTATATTATTAGTTAGGATTCTTTAATAATACTTACTGACAGCTTCGGAGTGGATTAATTCACTGCAAAAATTCGACACGAAAATCTAATGCCACCAGGAATAACATCAACATATGGACACAGCTTATTTACCTTATAATCTTGGGCCGACATCCTTTGATTTGGGAAAGTCAATAACCAAATTTTGCAAATTTTAGAAGAACGTCATAATTCAATATTGTTTTAAGCGTCTGGGCATCTGAATAATACTTTTGACAGTTCGTTTAATTTAAAATAATAATATGTTTTTATCGTCCAAATCAGTTTAAAAACGATATTAAATGGCAAAATTGTATAAAAATCCGAAAATTCTGGCTTTTTTAGGATGATAGCCGTGGCTTCGGACGAATTTGTCGTGGATTTTGAAGCGAAAATTAATTTTAAAATCAACCGTCCATTAATAATAAGCTGTGCTATAGATCCAAATACACAGCGAATATAATATAATAAAAATAATACATTTGACGGTTCGTTTAATTTAAAATATGCTTTTTTATCGTCTAAAATCCGTTTAAAACGATTTTAAATGGCAAAATTGTATAATAATACCGCCTAGCGGCTAGAATCAGTTTACACATTCCGTCCCCACATTTCCGTCCCCCAAATCCATCGCATTTGCCGAGATTTACCCTCATACCGTCGCGTAAGATGTTTACACATCAAAAAGGCCGACCTGACGGGTCCGTCAAGGATGCTAGTCATCAAAAAAGGAATTTTGGAATTGGTCGGCACCTATAAGGGACGCGTTTTTTGTCGGCCGACCGGGAAAATCTTAAATAAAACGTTGTCCTTAAAGTAAAAATAGGCCGACCTGACAGTTCTGTCAGGGAGTCTAGTCATCAAAAATGGAATTTTGGAATTGGTCGGCCGAGTACTTCGGGCAGGGTGTGGTTCGGCCGACTTGACAATTCTTCATCCCCTAGAATCTATCTACCGATTGATCGCGAAAACACACGACAGTTATGTGACGGTACCTAGGCATCTCATTTCTCTGGACAATTAGCATAATTGTCAATTACTGGTCAAGGTCAGCCTCGGCCGACCAACGGTTTCTTATTTGGCCCAACTAAACAATATTTTTTATCATGCCAAATCCTGACAGTTCAGACACCACACTATTATGACAGTCGCCTCTCGGACTATGAGTGGTGCATAAATAAAACAGACTTTTGCTTTAGTCTAAAATCTGACAACTACGCTATTTTAAAGTAACGGCGTAAATATATGGTTCCAATTGAAAACTAACTAAAGCTAGACTATTGAAAACATGATGACTGATTCGAATCAATCCCGTTGTAAATCTGATCGAATCTAAGGCACAAAGCAAACTATTCATGTGTTCTGGAGCTTATAATATACTATATCTACAGTCTACATGCATGGTGTTAGTAATTTTTCTTTGGACAGCATTTAGGTTGGCAAATCGTACTGTATGCTGCCAAGTGAGTTAATATTTTTAACTACAAACCTTCCTCTACTAGTTAGTGGTGTCTAGTACGCCCAAGGGAAATAACGGAAACAATTGAAGGGGAAACACGATAATTCACATTTCTTATGGGAAACTTTTTTATTATTGATTTCACAGAAAATTTTATTCTTGATAAAAGTTGGTGCTTGGAAAAAAAGTAATATTGACAATGCTAAATTAAGGATAAGTTATACAGGGTACTTAAAAAAATACAAAAGTGATGGTTAAAAAAACAGAAACTTTGGAATATCGGAAAACATTCTACAGAAAAAATAAAGCTCCTATTAAGTTAAAATAAAAGTCAAATACCATTTTTTTCAAAAGTGCACCGTTGCGGAGAAAATCCAAGTCGATTATTGAAAAAAAAACCTCTTTTTCTTAATTTTGTCCTTATTTATTTCAGCAACGATGCACTTTTGAAAAAAAAAATGGTATTTGACTTTTATTTTTATCTTAATAGGAGCTTTATTTTTTCTGTGGAAGGTTTTCCGATATTCCAAAGTTTTTGTGTTTTTAACCATCATTTTTGTATTTTTTAAGCTCCCTGTATTCTTAATTTAGCATTGTCAAAATTAGTTTTTTTCCAAGCACCAACTTTATATCAAGAATAAAATTTTCTGTGAAATCAATAATAAAAAAAGTTTCCTATAAGAAATGTGACAGATCGTTTTTCCCCTGTACCCTTCAATTGTTATCTCAGTTTATTATCAGCAATATTTTAGATGCCTAAATGGAAGCTTTCTCAAAGCAAATTAATCAGCACTTAAGGTTGTAATAAATAAATTAATTCCTTCACAATAATTTGGTTATTGAATAAAATGGTGCTTAGGGTTTCAAAGTAAAGATCCAGAGTCCAAATTCTAATCTACGGATGTTGGCAATCATATTAGTACAGCAATAAAGTGGAGATTATTTCAGCTTTAAAGAGGTTTATTTTCATCCTAAAAGTTACCGATAATAAACTAAGATATTGATACAGCTTTCCGTTATTGTCACCGAAGATATCGACCAAGATAACTTTGTCAATTGAAAAATGAGAATGACAGATAATTTTCCAAGTATCCTGGAACTTATTTTGGCTATCCAAGTCAGAAGTTTGATAAATACTTGATAAAAACTTTGCGAAAATCAAATTTAGCTGACTCAAACAAAAAATTAAGATCTGATATGTCCATCTCTTGGTAACTTTCCGAGGATACCACTGTGACAATTATTAGGTTTGTTCTAGCAGGACATTTCGGACGGTTTGAAGCCATCCGGAGTTTGCGCATAGCGATATAAGCGTCGCTTTTATTGCTATGCGCAAACTCCGGAGGTTTCAAACCGTTTGAGATTTCATGCTAGAACAAACCTATTATTATCTTCTTGTTGAGGTTTCCAAGAGATGGATATATCGTGGTGTCTAAGTGTTGCTAAAGGTGCAGTATTTCTCATGTCGACATTAATTTAACGGACACGGTTATCTTGATCGAACCGTACCTACGTTCCCTGTAGTTGTTAGCACCGCCTTGTAGTACCATCCACGTACCATAGAAACTATTCTCTCTATTTAAACTTACGGAATTATTGTAAGGCGATTTTATTGTTACTAGTGCTAGGAGTGGGCGTGGTACCTGTGAGTACGGTCTCTTGCGACTTTTTCCAATTAAATCTAAAATTCGGACAACACAAACATGGAACAGCATATTAGACGTCTTCTAGGTACTTATCGATAAGAGTTGACCCAAAAAACTAAAAAAACGTGGGCACAATACAATAAAAACTGCCGTTTTTTACAATGAGAGCTCATTGAAAGCTAAATTGTCGTATCACTGTGGTGCCAAACGGCAGCTTGTTAAGGCTCCGTATATGTTCATCTCTGTATATATTTATCATAAAAAAAAGCAATCTGCCATTTAGTGCCTTTGATCAATACAGATATTTTTTCGGCTTTTAATAGCAAATATTGTTTTCTTGTTTTATGTAGGTACAGGATTGGTACGTATATTTAGACAGCGCCTACCGGATTTATTATAAGAGATAGAAAAAGACTAAAGAAAAAAATTGTAAGGTTTTGTTTTTTAATGAAACACCTTGTATATAATTTTGTTTATCGACTTTTATCTTTAAAACTAAGGATACATATTTTTACCTGAATAAATGGTGGCGGCTTACAAAAACTTTATGTATTCAAAGTTTGTATCTATCTCCAAAAATAAAGGCTGTAGGTGGATGTCAAAATATGAGGAACAACCCTGAATATATATGGTATGATCAACATTTTCCTATTTTTTCCTCAAACTAAAATAACTATAACACACATAATTACTTAAAATGCTAAATGTCCTCTCAATCTCGAACACATTTTAACAAGACGCAGTTGAACCTTATTTGATGAAGGACTACGCATAAGCTGAACCCACTCTTCGTTCCCTACATCAGTTTGCCACTCATCATCATCAAACAGCCATTTGTGTCCACTGCTGAACATAGGCCTCCTCAAGTTTCCACTTCGTTCTATTCTGGGCTTCTTGGATAAAATTTCCGGCAATTCTTTTGATGTCATCTGTCCACCGGGTCGGCGGCCTACCTCTACCCCTCCTATCTTGTCTTGGCCTCCACTCTAACACCTTTTTCGTCCATCTGCCATCGGACATGGCCAGCCCACCGCCACTTATGCAGAGTTATATAGTCAATTATGTCTTGGACTCCTGTTCGTTGGCGAACGGTGACATTTGGGATTCTATCTCGTCTTGTGATGCCAAGCATAGCTCTTTCCATTGTTCTTTGTTCTCTTTCCAACTTGTGAATCGATTTCTTCAGTGAGCGTTTCTGGTCCATAAAAGGGAAAATCGGGATATTACTTTTGAAAATATGTCGAAGTTTTCCAAATGCAGCCCACCCTAAGCCTATTCTCCGTTGTATCTCGCAAGTTTGGTTATCTTTACCTAGTCTGATTTCATGACCCAAGTATTTATAATCGAAGACTTGTTCTATTTGGTATACGCCACTTTCTAATGTAACACCAAGAACGAGGTTT
This sequence comes from Pissodes strobi, assembly GCA_016904865.1. Taxonomy (NCBI): domain Eukaryota; kingdom Metazoa; phylum Arthropoda; class Insecta; order Coleoptera; family Curculionidae; genus Pissodes; species Pissodes strobi. The sequence continues at coordinate 156,008 of MU183201.1, read as the reverse complement.
GTCATAAGTTTTGTTTTCTGCATGTTCATGTTTAGGCCTACCCTCTTTGAAGCTTCTCTCAGTTCATCCAACATTTTTCCAGCATCATTAAAATTATCTGCAAATAGTACAAAGTCATCCGCGAAACGGAGATGATGAAGTCTCTTGCCGTCAATGTTTATACCCCTGGTCTCGCAGCTCAGTGTTTTAAAAACACATTCGAGAACTGTTCTGAAAAGTTTTGGGGAGATTGTTTCGCCTTGCCGGATACCTCCCTCTATTTTAAATTTATTTGTTGGTTTATGCAGCATTGCACTTGCGGTTGCATTGGCGTATATGTATTGGATGAGCTCTGCATATCTGTACTATATTCTACTTTGCCTCAAGGCTGCCAGTATTGCTGTAAACTTGACTGTATCGAAAGCTTTTTGAAAATCAATAAATATAAGTATCAAAGGCCTATTATATGCAACAGTCTTCTCTATAAGGATCGACTTGAACATGATAATTTGTTCCATAACCACTTCTGAAGCTAGCCTGCTCTCTAGGGTGGTAGAAATCAAATTTTGCTTCGAGACGTTTGGCGATTATTTTGGTGAATAGCTTATAGAGATAAGGCTAATAGGTCTATAATTACCATGGTCTGATCACCTTTTTGTGTAGCAGAATCATTACAGCATTATTCCATGCACTGGGGATTATACCGGTATGGATGCGTAGATTGAATAGCAATACTAACGTGTTGATTAATCTCTCTCCCCCAAGTTTAATGGATTCTATAACCACTCCGTCCTCTCCGGGTGCTTTATTATTCTTCATTTCCCTTATTGCATTCTCGAATTCATCTACGGATATGTCTGGTATTGATTTAAGACCCTTGGGTGACATGCAATATCACGGATTTCCTCTTGGCTTTCTTGGCAACTTTTCCCTATTGTTCGTTTGTGTACCGGTTTTATCTTGGAGGGTAAATATTTCTTTTTTATCATTTGAGATGATCTTTCTGAGTATCTTCATGCTTCTATTTTCTTCTATAGTTTGTTTAATAATATCCTGATTGAACTTTCTTAAATATTTTCTTATTTCCTTGGATATCTTTATTCAAGCTTCTCAGTTGCTCTCGAGTATCTTCTTTCGGTACCTAGTTCTCGTCTTAACCTCATGAGGTCTTTGGTACTTTGTCGAAGATTATCATTTTTGCCTGTTTTTGCACAATATTGATTGTCTGCACGCTTGACTGCATCTAGTATGGCGTTGTTTACAGCTTCGATGTCATTCACGTCAATCAGGGTCTTGTCCAAATTGGCTGATACTGTTCTTGAGAATTCTTCAATATTGGTAGGTGTGTTCCATCTCTTGGAATTTTTCTTTGTCACCATTTTATGTCTTTCCTTGGCAAGACTTAATTTAATTTTGGCTCTGACCGGTCTGTGATCGCTACCAGTATGGAATCTTTGGAGCGTTGTAACGTCAGCTACAATTTGTTTTTTGTCTGTTATTATGTAGTCGATTTCATTTTTTGTTTTCCCATCTGGGCTCGTCCATGTATATCTACGGTGTTCTTTTTTCTGGGAAAAAAACTGTTCATGAGGTACAAATTTTGTAGGAGAAGAAAATTAATCAACATATTATCTCCTCTTTCGTTTCGTTCCCCTAGGCCAAAGTTGCCCAATATAGTATCCGATATTTCTTGTTGCTTCCCAACTTTTGCGTTGAAGTCGCCAATTATGAACGTGTAGTGACATTTGTATTCTTGAAATGCTCTCATAATATCTTCGTAAAACTCCTCAATCTCTTCGTTTTCATAGTCGGTTGTTGGGGTATAAACCTGGATGATCTTTAATTGGTATCTTTGATTCAGTCGAATTATTACATAAACAATCCGAGGGGATATGCTTTTGATGGTTATGATGTGTTTAGCTTGTTTTTATGTATTAGGAAAGCAGTGCTTCCATCAGATTTATCGGGGAAGCCTGAGTGGTAAAAGATATGTCCAGACTTGAGTGTCCTCATCGATTCTCCTCTCCTCCGTATTTCGCAGAGGCCAAGAAAGGCCCAATTAATATGTGTTAATTCCCCTTCTATTTCTAAAAGCTTCTCTTCTGATGCCAATGTTCTGGAGTTGTATGGTGCAATTCTTAAAGATCTTATTTTACTTTTTGATCCCGTAAAGGGTTTGGACGTCGAATTTTTGTCTCCCCCAGAATCCTTGAGACAGACCGACCTACGGTCGGTGCGAGATTCTGGACAATTTGTCCTACTCGCCTGGGGTAGTTTCGCCTTTAAATGTAACGTCATTTTGAAGGTATTTTAGCAGATAAAACGCCACGCTTGCCAGGCGGGTTGGCCAGTTGTAAATTTCAGCCGCCCAATCTGGGTCAGACGCTGTTTGTAGCCGCCCACTCTGAGTCAGACGCTGCCCCCCACTAATTCACAGGTCATCCTTTTATATTGGATGGATCTGTGGATTAGGCAGGCCACGCCTCGCCCACCGTGTAATGCAAGTGTTGTTTCTAATAGAAAAATTATATTGAATAAATTACTCGTTCAAATTCTCCTTTCTTTGACTTTATATACTATTGCAGTTCCAACATAGGATTCTCGGCATTTAAAAATCGAAATTTTGAAGCTTTTTAGTGAAAAATTTTATTGATTGTTGCATAATGGCGATTTTATCACCTCTGCATGAAATTAAGATATTAAGATAATGGTCCAAGGCTCTCAGTAATTCATCAAGATTGACAAGTTTATTGATTTCGGAAATTTTTTGGTTTATTTCTTATTGTACCCATAATCGAAGCACTACTTACGTGATTCGGTATTTTATTATTTCTAGGCATTTCTGGAAAATCCTTATTATATGTCTAGGTCGATGGTCCTGGAGGGGCGGTAGGGGGCTGTTCTGGGCCTTGCGTGTTTACTTCGCATCCTTTACCCTTGTTGACATGCGTTTCAGGGGGGTTAAAAGTTGATTTTCCCCTTCCATGCCGGTTTTGCTGGTTGAGGGGCTGCTACGAGTTGCTGTTTTTGGTTCGTTGCTTATGTTTTAGGCTCTAATTTATTAATCCTAAACATATATGCAGGGCATCGCTCGTCGATTGAGCGGTGTTCACCGCCACAGTTTGCACACTTTATATTTTCGGAATTGCAACTTGTGATTTCGTGCTGTAAGGCACATTTACTACACTTAATTTCACGTTTGCAATATGTTGCAGAGTGACTGAAACTTTGGCATTTTTTTACATTGAATTATCACCTTGGCGCTTTTCCTATTTTCCCCGGTGATCCTGATGTTAAACAAGTTTTGCACTCCTGGTTTAATCTTTCTACCATATATTGGTTGCTTACTACCACTGAAAATAGTGGATCCTTAGTTTTCTTTATAGTGTATATTTCACTGGTGTCCGTATTACATGTTTCTTTCAGTTCGCGCTTAATTTCCGTTATGGATATATCGCCATCCAGCCCTTTAAGCACGAATGCGTGTGTTTTCATGCTCTTTTTAACGTCAACCAGTCTCTGGTTAAATCACAATATACGATTGTTGTATATCTCGCATATTTTACGTTATATTTTTCAATTTGTACAGTTTTTAGAATTTCTACTAGTGCCTGGTGGGTGCCTATTTTTGCTTTAATTACTATTCGTGGTGGTACTGGTGGTTTATCTTGTTTTTTAGTCTCCGTCTGTGTTTGTTGAGGTTTTGTTCTTCGGATGGCTGTTTTGGCCTTGGCATTTTTTACCAAAATGAGACATTTTAAAACAGCAAAAATTTGTGTCAACCACACGAAATATAGTCGGACGCATGATAAATAAATACATCACAACTAGCATATGTATTGTTATTTATCAATTTAATTGGACTAATATTGTCAAAATTATTCTCAAAAATTCTATTATTTATTAAAAATTTCATGAGAAATTTTCTTATCGAATATTAAAATTATGACGGCAATTTTTTTCTCGTTTACGAATATTTTAGGAAAATTATCCCTCGGCTTCGACTGGTCTCGAAAACCTATCCTAATTTAGTTACTAGACATATTTTTGCACATTCAAACCTTTCATTCGACACACACCTTTAGGAAAATGTTGAACTCCATTGTCGATGACCGTTACTGTTTTTCTTTATTTTCGTTAAATCAAAGTGTAATGTCCCAAAAAAAAAAGTGGTCAACTCTTCAGCCCACCACCACAAAAAACAAAACAGTAAACAGTAGGCTAGAAAAAGCCGCGTCTGATGGAAAAAGTGTAAAAATCGCACTCCCGCCCCTGTACACTTCAGTAATATATTGACATTTTAGTAGATTTGCATAGAGATCGAAGCTTTACTTTCGGAAAAATGTTAAAACCCGATTTTTCCAAAAACTTTACAGTTTTGATAATTTCGGAAACAAACTTTTGCATTTGTCTTTATCACACCAAACTGATCTTTAATAACATTTAGAAAAAAATTGTGATCAAGATATCTTTTAGAACCATGTCAATATATTTCGCTGTACAGTGACAGGTAAAAAAAAAACATTATTAGCTTAATCGCTAAGGCTTACCGTCTCTGTAAAAGCTTCCAGGTCTTCTTTTTGTACACGAATATAAAGAATATGAAAACGCCATACATCGCGTTAACAAAGTCGGTGGCGTACCAGATGTACTGAATACTGCCGTTGGTCCTCCAGTTAACTAACCAGGAGATTACCTCCATACTCCAGTTAACGCCCATGCCGAATAATAGCTTGACGTACAAATTAAACCTGTTAATAAGTGCAATAATTAATGCTATAATATTTCACAAAATTTTTATACTCATTTGTCAAATTTTGTAACCATTTTATTTTATGAATGAATGAATTCATACATCAAAATGTATGAATTTTTGAAAGTTCATAGTTACTATTTACCTAGTGATTTTTGAGACTCTCCTATAGATCGTATAGTAATTCTCATACTCGTTTATTAGCTATCATTAAATGTTGATTATTATATTCTACCGAATTCTACACAAAGAAATCATAAAACAACTACAGTACCAACTAAAATAAAGAACGTAAACTTAGAACTTCAACCAGAAATAAGCAAATCGGAAATAAAGAGAGCACTGAAAGAAATGAAACACGGAATAACGGTAGAAATAAAATATTGAACGGAAAATGAATCCTAAAAGACTGGAATGAATCCATAACCATCATCCTAAACAAGAAGGGAGATAGGACAGACCTAAAAAACTAACTAGCTGCCCATAATAGTCCTTAATATAATCTATAAGCTCTTCACGAAAATATTACATATTATTAAGTGTATCAATCGAAAGGTTTCAGTACGATCGATCACATATTCTAATAAAACGAGCCAACGAATATCACCTCATTATATATTGCGTTCATTGACTTCAAAAAAGCCTTTGACAGTGTTGGACACTAGGCAGCAAAAACTCATTAATTAATAACAGAATAGACTGCAGATATACACACCTGATAATCAACAATAACGATTAAAATACATAAGGGAATAAGATCAATAAATATAAGAAGAGGTATCCGACTATCAAGCTCTGGATGTTTTTTTTAAACTAGACTTTTTAAAATTTGTCCTACTGTTCTTCAAAGGTTTATCAAGTACAACTAAATATACTTTTTTCTAAGATACACACAACTATGTCCTACTTTTTGTTTAAATGAAGAGAGATATAATTATGAAAAAAAAAAATGTATTTTTTTTGTACATTGCGTATTTGGATTTCGGCCCACTCTGTAGCCACCTGATCGCCTTCCAAGGAACTAGTAGGCGGGCGGTCGACGTCACAAGTGTATTTTACTGAGAAGCTTATTTCGCTGTTTCACTTTGTTGCATTACAAGAGGTTATACTAATGAAGAAGAGAGAACCATATTTTGTCGTAGTTAGTAGCATCTCGTTTATTTACGTTTGCCTTTACAGTGAGTTGCAGGCGCAATATGAAAGCAAAATCAAGTGTTTCACCGCATGTTGTGTATACTATAAAACTGGCTGAAAATTGACATGCTAGACTTATCGGCGGTGCTTTTCCTTTCAAAATGTACTATTTTTTGTTTAAACACTATGGTCGCCCTAAGTATAGAACTATTTTTTTTTTAAACAAACTTGAGCAAATAAAATATGGGATTATTTGCCAATCTTGAATCATTCATAAAAAAACGGTAGTAGAATATCATATCATCACGTCAGACATTAACATTTCAAGTATTGAACACTAATAAGAAAGAATATATAGATTACGAAGAAATGGACAAGGATAATATCCTACGAAAAACGTCAAGCATATAGAAGAAGTGAGGAAAGGGTTTCATTGGGTCGGTCTCGACCGGAGTCACATACAGTTCTGGACGCTATAACACCATAGATATGTAGGTATTTCCTAATCCCCCTAGAAAAAACCGTCTCCAAACTGAAACGTGGGAATAGCGAAACGAAAATATCAATTCCATTTTTATTATACTTACTTTTGTTTATCTTTCTCGTAAGTGTGCTTCTGGCTGTCGGTATGCTTCAACATGGACGTTTCTTTTTTGGCCTCTCTAATTTTGAAAGCAGTCAGCAGGAAAAATATTATGTTTAAAATTACCAGGAGTCCGGCCTCACCGTAGAAATACCACAAGTTGGGCCATCCATCTAAAACCGAATATAATACGTTAAATGGGCCATCATTTCGTTATCTGAAATAAAACCTTCCGTATATATTTTTTTCTGATTCCGCTGATTTTTTTGATTACAGTGACATCAAAATTTTTCTATCGTAGATACAAGGTGACCCAATATATAATTGCTTTGCAGTGTTTTTATACTAGAGTTGAAGTGTGTAAAGAGACCGCTCTATATAGATTACTTTTTTTTCACCCAGTCTACATTTTTGAATTTTGCTTGACATTTTAACTACGTGTTCTAAAAGGTGTTCTTGAATTACATAACTAATATTTCAGGATATAATTTCTCACGTCATTTTATAAAGAAAATTTCATATGAACTTAATAGTTCGTAACGGGCTAATTTTGTGATTTTTTTTTAAATGGTTTAATATCTCGAAAAGTGCTTCATTTTAGATATTATTTTCAATTTTGGTATATTTTAATAGGATATAAAACCACATATTCTGTTATGGAAAGTTATTCTGTCGCACAACCAGTGCCGTACCTGCAGGGACGTCCTCTGATATTATTTATAAAAAAGTAATACGCCACTGATATTTTTCAATATGGGTATTTTTTTCAATTAACCAGGTCAATTCTACATAAAAACGCTCTTGCGTTTCTCTCGTGGGATGCACAGTTCTTGACTAAAACCATTAAATTAAAAATGCTTCATTTAGCAGTACTGACGCAAGAATAATAAACGAGAACAGGATGGTTTCTCCCATAAGAGCCTATGTTCACTTACTATCGCCCCATTCCCGCGGTTTCCTCACCCAGATCGTCGTCGCTGTGACGGTGCTGCGCGACGAACGGCCTTCGATTCACCATTGCATCTTCTATGTTTTCGTTATGTTTTTAGCTTTTTTTCGTGATATTTTCGGATGTTTTAAAACCATTGATAGTTGTGTTTTGGTGCTTTGAACAATTAGAAGCTTGATATATTATACTTATTATATTTTTTGTTTTATCCTCAATAAATAATTAAAGGGTTATGTTTACGCCTGTGTGTTTACATGTGAAAATTTTAAGAGTGTTATAGGTTCAGCTTTTTGAAAGTAAAAATTACTTTTTATATTCAACTGACTCTGTTTATATCCAGTTTAAAGATTGAATGTTATAATTGTAGTTTCTACTGTTTTTCAACAATCGAAGCGTTTTAACCTCAATATGACCACATTGTGCCTGAAGTGTAAAGTGGAAGAAAAAGACCCAAAACTTTTAACATCTTGTGTTTGTCTCTGATCTTGCGACAGTTGTGGTAGGTCAATTTATAAACTGGTCTGCTCAGGCCTGAATGCATCTAAAATCAAAGTTATTGATCTTAAAGAGCGTCGTACCTTAAAATTCTTGTGTGAGTCTGGGCTTCGCCAGGTTCCCATTATATTGAAAATTCTCGACAAATTGAGGGCTGAAATAAGTGTTTCTAGAAAATATAATTAATACGAACGTCACCACAGCCAGTACAAACTCACATATTCCCCCCAGCGAAAATATGTTTAAAAATCGTACATCCAATGTAGTCTTGTTTAATTTCCCAGAGTAGGGCAATGACCTTGGAGATTCTGAGGATCTGATAAGGACGGTCATGAATGTTCCTGTTCAAATAAAAAATGTCGCAAGGATTGGCAAAGCCAACAAGAATACTCATCGATAATTGAAAGCTACACTCCACAACAATGCTGAGTGCAAGCATGAAGGGTCGCAATGCGTTTGTTGATCTTGATTTAACGGCATTCTAGAGAAGTTTTGAATCAGAGGTCAGTGAGTATCAACAAAGAACCAGTAATGGAGAAACAGATATTTACATTAAGCACACTCGAGGAATCCCTTCTATAGTTTTAAAAAACTAGTTAAAATCTATACAAAATCACAAGAACCCATTGAATACGCAACCTATTATCAGAATGTAAGGGGTTTGCGTACTAAACTGAATTATGTCCTGGAGAATGTGTGTGTGGTCCTATAATATTTTAGTATTTACTGAGCCTTGGCTAACCAATGATTTTTACAATGGTGAACTGAATCTATTTATTTATAATGTATACCGTAAGCACGGTATAAGTACTCTGCCGTAAGGACCGGCGTTGTCACACTAGTGCTAGAGAGAGGGGCGGAGGGGTCTTGATCGCCGTCCGAAAGGGTATAGCTAGTAGAGTCCTCGATATGCCAGGAAATATCGAACAATTGTATGTTGTGATTGGCACTGAAAATGGAAACATTATACTAGGAACAATTTATTTGCCTCCAAGGTCCAGTGCTGCTACCTATAATATCTTCTGTAAACCACTTGACACAGTGTCTGATGCATCTCCAACTTCACCTATTTATATATTGGGTGACTTCAATCTTCCCCATGGAAGGTGGGAGACAACCCCTTTAAGCTCCACTGTGACAGCTTCGCATGAAGCGCCGCCCGATGAAGTAGCGTCTCTTCATGAGATGTCAGTCGCCTGTTCTTTTCATAACCTATTCGAAATAAACTCGGTCTTGACAACCAACCGAAACCTACTGGACCTGGTACTATCACAGAACCCTGATGTTACTGTACAGGAAGCAGATGAGTTACTGATCCTCCCAGATGCGTATCACCCCCCACTCGTCATTAATTTGAATACATCAGCTCCACCCCTGAATGGCAATGGCTTGAACTTTGACGGTTTTTATAGAGCCTTTCTTTATCTGCCAAATTTAGTGATATTTTGAATTTTCTTGGCCAGTTTGACTGATGGGACATTTTACTGACTGATAAGACGTTAGATGTACCTAATGTTAAACATTCTGTACGAAACTCTGTAAATGGCAATTGACCTTTTCGTGTCTCTGAAGAGGTATTCTGCAAGAAGATTCCCTGTATGGTACTCAGACTCTACAAGAAACTGTGTATTAGACAAAAAATTAGCACTTAAGCGTTTTAAATCGTCAAACTCTGCTGCAGACTATGAAGAGTTTTCTAGGTTGACATCGTTGTCTAAACGCCTAATACGTGACAGCTATGTATCCTATATTCAGACAACAACTGAACAATCTTTGTTTATTAATCTTAAAGGTTTTTGGTCATTCATCAATAATAAAAAGAAGTCAAACAATTACCCGAGTGAGCTCTGCTATGAAAATAGAAAGAGCTGCTCTGGACAGGACATGGTGAACATGTTTGCGGACTATTTTGCAACTGTTTATTCTAATGATAAGTACGAGATACCCTCATGTGAATTTTCATTGAATAGCATTCATATCACAACCTACCATACAGGGTGTTTCCTAACCTCGGTAAAAAAATGAAACTGGTGAATCCTCACGTAATTTTAAGACGAAAATTTTTTCGAATGTCGCTTCGTTTTCAAAATACAGGAATTTTTTTTTGTGTTTCCATTTTATTAGTAAATAATGAGAAGCGACATTCTAATAATATTTGCACACCTTAATAAAAGGTTTGAGCACTTTATTTTGTGTTCATGTTGAACTTCTCAATTAGTTCATTGGCGGAGATCCGGGTAACGACTACTAGAATTTCGCAAAAAGCAATAATACGGGCCTGTTAAACACCAAAATTCTTATGTTACTTGATAAACAGTTAATTTTAAGCAATTTAAGTTTCTTGCATTTTCGAGTAAAAAATTAATTTCTTGTTCACGTCACAAGAATCTCATCATTTTGGTGTTTAAATAAACGAGTAGGCTTTGCGTAAACACAAAATAAAGTGCTCAAACCCTTTATTAAGGTCTGCAAATATTATTCCAATGTCGCTTCTCATTATTTATTAATAAAAAGAAAACACGAAAAGAAAATTTTTTCAACACCCTGTAATTTGAAAAAGAAGCGACATTCGAAAAAAAATTATACCACATTTTCGTTTTAAAATTACGTGAGGATTAACCAGTTTAATTTTTTTACCGAGGTTAGGAAACACCCTGTATATCTAAAATCTATGAAAAACTTTCTTGTCTGAAAATCGACAAAAGTCCTGGTCCAGAGACGGCATTCCTCCAATTCTGCTGAGAAATTGCTGTTTCATATTATCCAGACCATGGTTTCATATAATAATAATAATAATAATAAATCATTTTATTGTTTCAATATGCAAATATAACAATCTTCAAAATACAGAACAATCAATTTAGAAATTGAAACAAAAGGCTTTTATACTGAGCTTCCCTCCAAAAAGAGGGGCTGTTAAAGCGCTAGAAAAAAAAATTAAGCAAAATTTATATTAAGTTTCCTAACCTAAGACCTAATACTAATATACTAATGGAAAGCCAGATTACAAAGAATAGGGTAAAGAACGGATAGATGCCGCACTTTTTGTAAAATAATTGTAAAAATTCGGTTAACAAAAACTTTGTATTTCAAAAAACACATATACATTCTATAATCTATTTCTTATTGAAATATTGGCATTTAAACAACATAAAAAAAACTCTACTACTGAAAAAAAAAATAACTAAAAAGAAGTGTTTTTCCGGCAACTCTCCCCCTAGATAGGGAGAGATGCCTACAGCCGCGCGGAGAGATGCCCAATGTTATTTGCCATAAGGGAGAGATGCCGTAAATTTTCCTTGTAATTGCGCACGTTTACATGGGTTGCAAATGTTTAAGTGCATGGTACATGTCTCATGCAGCCAGTTGTCGCATCTTATGCAGCAAATCCAGTCAACTGTTTTGGAGGTTTTACTGGAATGTTTCCTTTTTGGTACGAATAGATGCCTCACAGCCCACGCATGCCACGTATGGATCAGTAACAAAAAATATAAAACAAGATGTTTTAAATGCCCTATATAATCTATACAATGTAAAATTATGCTATATTATTATTAAAAATATTGTGGCATCTTTCCGTACCAAAAAGTGCGGCATCTCTGCTTTTTGGTACGGATAGATGCCTCCCCGTCCCACGCCTGCGCCTAATGAATCTGTAGCCGAGAATATAAAACAAAATCTTAAATATGCCCTATATAATACTATAAAAGTAAAATGATCCCATTTTTTTATTTTAAACATACTTCCCCAATACTATTAACAACATACAAATAAATTTTAAGCAATAAAAGTATATCTTACCAACTTTATTCTCACAATTACCGTTTAAACTCGTGCTCAATCAAAATACCAACCACGAGCAAAACAATACTGGCTAGATAGCTCTTTGATCTTGCCGACAGTTGTTGTCAAGTGCACATAGTTTTTGCGTCACGTGATCTGCGGCATCTCTCCCCCTGCGGCATCTATCCGTACTTTACCCTATTATGTTAAAAGCGGTACAGAGAAAATACAAGGTAAATCTGTTTAAGCTGGTCAAGATTATAGAAGAAATAAATATATTATATAGTTTTATTATTATAAATATGAAAAACAATAAGAACCTCACTTACTGAGGAGCCGCAGCCTAATCTTTCGTTTGAAACTGGAAACAGATGAATTAAATTGAGTAATTTGAAATTTACTAACTGTTGAAGCTATATTATAAGAAAATCCTCTTTTGAGAAGTTCTTTATTGGGCATCGTAAGGATATGCTTTCGACGTATATTTATATTATGAACAAGTTCTAAAACAATTTTCCTACTAAGATAGCCAGCACACTGAAATTTAATGATACTATAAAACAGACAAGCCGAGTGCAGCATACGCCTGTTAAACATTAACAACCAATCAAGTTCTTTAAGTTTATATGAAACTCGTTGTCGGCGTCTTATGATGCCACAAATAAAACGTATACATGAATTTTGAACGTTTTGCACCCAAAAAGGGACCATAAACACTATCCGCAAAGTTAAAGTGTGATAATACGAGTGCCTCACACAGTTCAATTTTAGTTTTCTTTTCTAAGCAATGTCGGTGAGGGAAAAGAGATTTAAGGGCACAATAGGACTTTTTAATACAAGCAGTTACGTGTTCAGTAAATTTAAGTTTAGTGTCAAAAATTAGACCCAGATTTTTAGAGGAATTTTTAACAGAAATATTAGCGCTGCCGATACTAAGATCCAACTGACTTAAGATATTTTCGCACAATTTTTCATTACAAAATAATAAAGCCACCAATTTCAAAGGGTTTAACTTCAGCAAGTGGTCCTGAATAGAATAGAATAGAATAGAATCCTTTATTTGACTATTTCTGTACAAAAATACACATTATAGCAAGTCAGAAAAAAAAAATAAAAACAATT
>MU183201.1:108487-142810 GCA_016904865.1 Pissodes strobi | reverse complement strand
TCTTTCAAGATTTTTTTTTCTTATTTTTATTTAGCTTTTAATATCGCGCTTTATTGAAGTTTTCACTCCTGTCGTACGGTCTTAAGCACACACCTTCTCTTTTTTAATCTTATTAGGTGTTTTTCCTTCACCTGCACTAAGTACACCTTCTAGTGCAGCAGTTTCTCCATCGACTATTTTGTTGGTGTAAGTTGGTGCAGGATGGTGGGACAATGGCGAACTGGCGGAAAATAATAAACAAATCAAAACTTAACCCAAAATTTTGTCAAGCTGTTGCTGCCCAAGGCCCAAGACAATTTTGTAAGAAAATCATGAAAAATGCAATAATACTTTGCGATCACAACGGTGAGATGACTTTTTCTTTCGCTGCTGCACGATTATTTGGTAGAGCTACATTGACGTACACCAAGTGCAATTGGTGTAGGTGAAAGAAAAACACCTATTTTTACTGTTGGTTATAAGTTCTCTCTTTCATTTGAAAAATAAAAAAATTTCTGGACAAAGTAGCTTTATTTGTACTAAATATTTTCCAGTTCTTGAGGCATTATTTGTAACAGACCTTATTTTGGGGGTATTTTAGAGATATGGGGAAAATATTTTAGCCACGAAAAATTATTAAAATCCAGGAATAACATATCATAATCTACGAAAACAAAAAAAATATATTTTGGGGTATTTTTTTCAAAAAGACCTAAATTTGAGGGATTTTTGAATTTCGATTGGGGAAATCGAGCCGAACCGTCTGGCAACCCTGTATTTACAGTAAGATTATTTTGGTTAATCAATTTATGCATCTTAATTAACTCAATTTGCTCATTAATGCGACACTCTAAGTGTGTTATTAATTTATTTTTGGTTCCTAACTCCCTTAACAAAAATTTGTACTCACTGTGTGTGCGTATAGATTGTGTAGCTTGACAATCTGATTCAGCGACGATGAAAATATCCTCCGTTTCTTTATTGTGGCCACTAATTCCACAAAAATTTGGTTGGATATACTTCAGACATCGTGTAAAGCGCGTGAAGATCTGCATTAATTCTAAGGTTAGCCTCTGCCGCGTTTTCTGGCTTAAAAGAGTATAAAATTTGAGTATCGTCAGCATATAAATGATAATCACAATAATGGAAGGAATTTATACAATTTTTGACGTGTAAATTGTAAAAATAAGAGGCCCCCAAAACACTTCCCTGTGGAACACCTGAGTATGAAGACATGACCTCCGAGTACTGACCGTCAACTAATACTTTTTGCGTCCTGCTGCTCAAAAATGATTGAATCATGGATTGGGCGTTAATCCCGAAACCAACATATAATAAAATACTTAACAAAACATCATAGTTTAACAAGTCAAAAGCTCGAGAATAGTCTAAAAGCACCAGAACGCTCGCTTTGCTTCTATCCAGTTCCCCATTAATACGATTAGTAATTTCAGCCAACGCAGTTGAGAAACTATGTCCACGTCGAAATCCCGACTGCTTTTCCGGCAAAATATTATTGCTCAAAATAAAGAAAGAAATTTGCATTGCCATAACTTTTTCTAGAATTTTGGACATAGTTGGTAGAATAGAAATAGATCCCAGTTGACTATAGTCATCAGGCTGACTTACTTTAGGGAGAAGAATTACGATGGCGGCCTTCCAAGCACTCGGAAATGTTGCGGAATGTAAACAATAATTAGTTCAGTATGTCAAATAAGGAATGATAAAGGTGCAGCAGAGTATTAAGATAGTACTATTTATATCATCGCTTCCAAAAGCCTTAGATTTCATCCCAAGTGGAGATCACATCCTCAGTCACCCCAGCAAAACAAAATTCTTGGTTAATTTTTTTATTATTTTTATAAAATTCCAAAAGTTCTTTTTTAGGAGAAAAGTTTGAACTTGCATTAACAAAATGTGTATTGATTTCATTCGGATTTTTTAAATGAGCTGGGGGAGAGTTTCCTTTTTTATTTACAACATTAATTTTCTTCAATTCAGCCCATTTTTCTTTAGAGTTACAGTTTTGAAATTTTATATTAAGGTAGGCCTTTTTTTCTGCGCGATATGCTGCTGTAAAAGTATTTCGAAGTTGTTTGTAGCATTCCCAGTGTTGGGGTAAACGTGTAAGGCGAAATCGATTTAATGCATCAGTTCTTAGTCTCTTCAATATATTAAGATTATCAGTAAACCGAGGACAGTATGGCTTAGTACCAACTTGTTTTTTTATTTTAAGAGGTACATGGTTATTAATCAATGTTGTTAATTTAGTGGAAATTAAATTAACTTTTTGATCTACAGTATCCAAAATATAAATATCATTCCACGTAATTGCTTCCAAGTCATGTTGAAATTGAACCATGTTAATTATCTTGAAATTCCTAAAAATTATATTAACACTACTAGGTGGAATTTGAATTTGATCGAGTAAAGTACATCTTGTAAGGAAATGGTCAGAAATATTAATATCCTTTAATCCAACATTAATTCTAAGATCACTGTTAAAACAAATTAAATCAATTATACTTTCGTTATTTTGAGTTACTCTAGTTGGTTGACAGATATACTGAGTAAGATTAAAAGCTTCGAAAATATTATTGAAGGCAGTAGTATTAGTAGAGTATTCATTTAAAAAATTAAAATCACCCAAGCACAATATTTTATCACAAGTAGAATAAAACTGCAACAGAATGTCCTCAAAGTAGGATAAAAATTCGTTACAGTTAGTATTAGGTCTACAAATTACACCCAACATAAGAGGGGGGCTGCTCTCAATAAACACGCTAACTCAAAGATGTTCTATATATTCGAGACGCTCGCTCTTACAAACAGAAAATTTAAGGCCATTTTTCATATATACAACAACTCTGCCTCCCCGTGTGGGTCTATCCTGCCTCAACAACTAATATTAATATATATTTAATTACTTTCTTTCCACTGGAACTTTTCCTGATTTCTGGAACGGGAGTTTCTTAACCCCTATATACACAAGTCTGGTGACAGATTTCTATCCACGAACTACAAACCCATTAGTATCTTTAGCGTTATCCCCAAGGTGTTTGAAAGCTTGGTATTCGACTTCCTATCACCCATTTTAGATCCTGCCTTGAATGATCATCAATTTGGCTTTCGACCACGAAGGTCTACTGAAGGTAATCTTTTAACCACGTTGACTACGTGTCGGGCACCTTGGAGAATGGCTGTCGGGTGGACAGCATCTACACTGATGTCTCGAAGGCGCTCGACAGGGTGTCACATGATATTTTGCCTCATAAACTTGAAGTGCTTGGGGTTGACGCCCCTCTTCTACTGTGGCTTCAGAGCTATCTGTCTGAAAGGAAACAAATAGTAAGGATTGCAAACTTTCGTTCTTATGAAATAAAAAAACCCTTCTGGAGTACCACAGGGTTTAATGTCTTCATAAATGGCATTGAGGAATGTTTTGTTCAATCTTTGCTGACGACCTGAAACTTAGCTTTGTGATTGTAAATGAGGACGATTGTGACAAAATCCAGTACGATCTCAATAAGTTGGCCGATTGGTGCCAGAGAAATGGGTTGGAGTTGAACCCAGTCAAGTGCAAGTCTATTTCATTCCATCGCGGGCGAAATCCAATTTAGCACCTGGAGCATCCAGGTTATCCTCGAAAACTTAAGTCAGATAAGAGATCTAGGTGTTTCCCTAGACTCTTCCTTAAATTTTATTTCACATATATCCTCTGTTGTCAATAAGGGCTTTCAGATGTTTGGTTTTATCAATGCTCTTGTTCTACCTCATTTAATATCCTCCTGTGTATGGTCACCTTTTTACGTCGTCCGCAAGGAAAGTCTTGAACGTATACAGCATAAGTTCTTAAAATACGCAGCTTTCAAAATGAACGTTGTGTTTCAGGATGATGAGCGGGAGCGGATGCTGTCTACTGTAATTACCGGCGATTTACCCTAATGCTTTTCTTACTGTATACTTGGCCTTTTCTTCACCTCCTGTTCGTTAGCTACAACCGGGTTCGCAGTACCAGTGTATTGACACCCTATTTTCGACGTAAGATAATTCACCTATACACTTGGGCAACCACCCATATTGCGCTACCTAGTTGAAAGCCACTTTATGCCTCTTACCAGTACTTAATTTCTATTCTCAGGTATATTGAATATAACTAAATGTACAGTCGGACTTGCCGCTGATGCAGTTCGACGGCTGAGCGGCAGAGGGGAAAAACCCTACAAAAAAAGGTGGCGGCGAAGGCCGTCAATAGCAGTAGTTTTGTTTTTAACTGTTTTGATAGGGGCTGAGTGAAATCAAATTTTTTTATCGCATTCTTTTCGAAACTTATTACCCGTGCTGTTGACTTTATGTAAGCCACATCAGTGATGTTTTAATAAAATAGTGGAAAAGGAGCATTTTTATAGTGGCTAAAATTTATTCGCTTATTTTTTAATATGACCTCGTATCTACAGCGCCAGACACTCAGTCTTGCACATTAAAAGAAAATGACACTTATATTATTATTTAGACACTGTGAATTTTTTCCAGTGTATGTTTCCTAGAATATTATATGTTACTAGCCAGTCAAACATTTATGTAATAAAATATATTCAATTAGCAATGATCTTTTCCGTTGTGAATTAACTAAATAAAATACGAAGTATGATAGCACTAATTATTTAGTGGGATACCCTTTTAATAATCGAATACTACAGCAATAAATATTTCCCAATAGACAAGCACTCTACGTCTCATTATTTTAATTAAACTTGACTATTTAACTTGAGCACTGAGTTGTTTTACTGAAATACTCATGAATTTTTTGCAAACAGACAACGATAAATGTTTTCAAATATACAAGCAATCTACACATTATGACTTAAAACTAAACTTACTGTCTATCTTGAGCACTGAAATGTTTTACTGAAATACTCCTGAAATTCTTGCAAACAGACAACGATAAATGTTTTCAAATATACCAGCACTCTACACATTATGACTTAAAACTAAACTTACTGTCTATCGCTTATTGTTAAACTCAGAACCTGCCAACCTAGCTGCCCCTGCTCTTGTTTGACCACTTTATCCCTCGACGAATGACGAAGATCCACCACGTTACTTTATTTTACTTTTCGAACCGACATGAATTTAATTATTTACTTAGTTATTTCCATGAGCCTTGAAACTGAAAGGCACTGCTTTCAGTTTGGTCACAACTAAGACCATAGTACTGACTAAAAATTAAGATTTTAATTTTTAAACTTTTTAACTAATTTCCGGCATTGCGCCCCGCAGCAACTGATATTACTTAGAAAATTTTGAATTTGCCCATTACGACCTACTGCAACTGGTTTTGAGAATAAGATTGAATTTTCTTTGATAAGGTCACGCTTTTATAGCAGGGTTTTGACGCGTTTTGTCCCCCAGAAAATTCAGAATCTCCTTGCACCTGCATCAAGAAACGCGTGATGTTATGCAACTTTGCCCTGATTTCGGCGAAAACACGGTTCGGGTATTTTTTGGTATTTTTCCATACCTAGCTTTGGCTTTTAGTTGACACGTGTCTTCAAAGTTCAAGAAATTTTCGATCCTTATAAGGTAATATCGTTTTTCTTTCATTTTAATTCGCTGGCCTGGAAATTAGAACCGCCCTGACCAATGAGGTTCTTTTTAGAGCAAGGTTTGAGGAACCAGCGTAAGAATTTATTTGACCGCAGTTGATCTCTTTTCTAGTTCCTTTTGTGCCGCGTTCTAATGCAGTCGAAACAAATCTAAAGTATAAGTCACCGCGATTTCAAATCGGATCCCGAATCTTGTGTAGTTATTCACCATGTCGCTTATTGAAATATATTCCAATGGTAAGTGACTTTATTTATATTTATTTTTTATTTTGTATTGAACGAGTTTAAGTGCTTTTGGCTTACGCTTCCCTTAGTTAAAATAACTAACCCTTTATTTTCTTTTTGTTTTCGCAATTCCGGTCTTACTTCGGGAAAGTAAAACTTCAATTTGTTTATAATTTTTGTTAATTAAATTAAACTTATTATTTTATTTGAACGTTTTCTCCCTGGATTTTGTTTCGAGACTTCATTTAATTTTTGAACGATTAAAATTAAATTAAAATTTTTATTTATTTTTGTTTTAAACAAGTTGTTGAAACAATACTTAAAATAAATCAGGTGTTGGCCCTTGGTTCATTACACTACCTTGGGAATGCCATCAGTTTCGGCTCGACATCAAATCAGAGATGTGTAACTGCTATATAATATACTGCACAACAGAGTGTCCATCCCAGATATATTACAAAAAGTAAAAATCCATATTCCTCCTAGAGTCACGCGATCCACATCTGGTTTTTTTTTTGTTCCAATGTACAGAACATATTATGCATATAACAACTTCTTGTCCAGGGCTTCTAGGCTGGCAAATTCTCATAATCAGATTTCTATTTCTACACCCCCCACTTTTCATGAGCAGCTTAAAGGTGCATTTTCATGATGGGTCAGATGGCATGTTATTTTTACATTGATTTTTATTGTTGTATTGTTGATTTATTCTTTTAGTAATTGTGATATGTATTTTGCTTTGAATTTAATGGATGCCTGGTGTAGGTATTTAGGAATAATTGTAAATTGCTTAAATACTTCAATATATATTTTCTTGTAATTGGGTTTGTTACTCGTTGGTAAATAAATAAATAAAATCCCATAAATTGAAGATTAAAACAGAAACTATAGCGCCTATGTTGCAGAATATTTTTCAGTGTAGTGTTTTTATTGCTTTTTTATTAAGTAAGGTAGATACAACTTAAATTATTTTTAAATGTAAGCAAGTCTGGGAGGAATAATAATATCTTACCTAATATTGTAGAGAAGTTGCGAAAGTGAGGGTTTTATTACACAGTGGGTCACTTGGCTTTTTAGGTTTTAAACAATATATTTAAAAAAGTAATTCTTATTTTTATATATGCTTGCGATAGGATACTCCGGGTTCGATTCCCGTCAAGTGGCAAGGCTTTTTTTAAGGTTATGTTGGTAAAAGTTTTTTTTCCAAGAAATTTAAAACAATTAATGCAAAATTTGTAAATTTACTTCCTCAATTTGTTTTACAAAAATGCTTCGACCGGCCAACATATAAATTTTCAAATTGCGCGCCAAGTCACAAGTACAAAGCTGTCAAGATGCTCGCCAGCCAAAGTATCCGGGCTATCTCTAGACGCGAGTGATGTATCCAAGCTGCATGGCATTTTCCGTTCTTTGTTCATTTCGCCAATGGTACGATGTGAGGGAATCCCCCAATTTTATAATTAATAAATTAATATATTAATAATTAATTTTGCGATTAAATTCGTTTTAGTGCCAGTATTGCCAGTTTTTTTTTTATTTTAATTTAATCATAGTGTTAAGTTAAAGTTGGGTTGATCATGGGGGTAATTTTCGTAGGACTCTTTTAGTAGAGTTTTAGTAAATTGTAATATACCTATTTATAGCTCCGAGGAATTTGAGAAATCAGTATCAGGTGAAGAAGGAACGTCCACTCGCCAAAAAAAGAGAATAAAATATTCTCGGATTTATTTATTATCAATTTGACAACTGACAGTTGCTAAATCACTTGATGTGCCGATGTAACTGAAATCTATTAAACGAACCCACCTACAGTTATATTTTTGGTTAAATTTGTGCGTATACTGTGTTCTTTTTTAAAAATATATATTTATCAAAATCTCCTGTTGAAAAAAGAAATTTCCTGTTTTTTTTTGACATTTTTACTGTTAGCAGAAATTTCCATCTGTTAATTTTGTGAATAAAAGTCCATATGAACATACAACCAACGGTTTAAATTTATTAACTTAATATACGGTTAAATTTTAAATTGATTTATACTGATGAATTTGATATGCAGAGGCCCAAAAGAAAATATTTACTTGAAAGAGGCTGAATTAATATAGACCATTTGGGACGAACATTTTCGCGATGATCGAAAAATTTAAAATTAATAGAAACACAAAAAAAGTAATTGCTTACCTTCAAGAAAGCACTTTGAGCGTCCAATGCCCGGATTATGTGGCGAATCTTCTGGCAAAACGTTCCGCATTAAAAATACTAATCCGACAACCAACAGAGGCACGCCAAATGCATAAAAGCTGTAAAGCAAAAGTCTTTTTCTTTCTGTGGATCGCTTGCTTCCGATATAGCCTCTTCCGCCACTAAAATACAAACGAATACTATAATTAAATGCTATTTATTTTTTTGCATTTTCTGAATTGAAAGGATAATTATTTATGGCGTCATATCAATCAATCAATCAAAAAGTAGCTTTACTGTCTAAACGAAAGGGTTGTTGACAAAGCCATACTAAAGAGGAACATTGAAACCTAAATTTAAATATAAAACCCATCATAACTATAAAACAAAACAGCTGATGAAACTTTAACAAAATACGAAAATTATAAAACAAAAAAACATATTAAAATACACAACGAAATACTAATGTCTGTATACACCAGCGAAATTAGAACAATTAAAATATATAAATAAACAAGAACAGAAAAAAAAACAGGTAATAGAATGGATATAACATCGGGTAAGAAGATCATTAAAATACTCATCTCGTGTGCAGTATGGTTTAGTGACTAGCAGCAAAGACAAGTGGATTGTCTTTGCTAGCAGCTTTTTTAACGCCCTATTAAATCTAATATTGCAGCTTATTGTTCTTATTCTCAGGGGAGGGTGATTAAAGATCTTCTTACCCATAAAAATAAAAGATTTTCTGACTAGCTCTGAGTGTGGAATAGGCAACCGGAGGGTGTCAGTCGATCTAGTTCCAAAAGAACTACCCGGAACTATCTCCAACCCATGCTTAGCAAAAACGATACTTGCCGTCCGCAAGATGTAAAGGGAGTAAAGTGTCAAAATTTTGTTTTTCACAAAAAGTGTACGGCAAGACTCTCGGTGCTCCACTCCACAGATGGTACGAACCGCTCTCTTCCGCAAAACAAAGGCCGAGTCAAAAAGATACCGGGCCCCGTGATCCCCAAAACCAAATGCCATAGACAAGGTGGAACTCGACAAGGGCATGGTAGACACTCTTTGCTATTTGAAATCCAAGCTCCTCGTGATAACTCTAAGTGCATAACAACCAGTGGACACCCTAGTGCGGACCTGATTTATGTGTTCTTGGAATTTAAGGTCACCATCAATAATTGTCAATCCCAAAAATGTATTTGAACTCTGTGCCACGACAAGTTCATCGTTTATAGAAATGCCATCCATTAAACATCTAAAATTCAAAATACTTGATTTCAGCGCATTAAAGGAGAGGCGCTTTGCGTCGACCAATCCTTAACCCTGGCTAGATCATCATCCAAGGCCAATCTCAGCTGTTCCACATCCCTTTCACGCCATATAATGGTGGTGTCATCGGCAAACATAGTTACCTCGCCCTTTATTGACATTAGGGGCAGGTCATTAACATATATGAGAAAGAGTAATGGTTCCAGGACAGAACCGTGGGGAACCCCAGAGGAAATCGGTAGGGCACCCGAGCAATGCCCCCCAAATCTGACCCTCTGAACACGACCCGACAAATAGGAACCAGGCCAGCACAAATAAGGGCCCATAAAGCCATACCTTTCCAGCTTCTACAGCAGTATTCCATGATCTACACAGTCAAATGCTTTGGATATACCACAGAACACTGCTGCAGCCGCCTCACCAGAGTTTAGTCCGGTGTAAAGAAGGTAAAGAAGATCAAAAATGGCATCACTCGTACCCCTCGGTTCCCGGAAGCCAAACTGCCTAGGAGTCAAATGGCAAAGTCTATTCAAAAATAAAGTCATTCTCTCCCTCACCAGCCTTTCAACGAGCCTTGACAAGGTAGGCAGAAGCGCTATTGGACGAAAATTGGACGACCTGTTGTGGTCACCGCCCTTATGAAGAGGGACAACCACTGCCTTCTTAAGACAATCAGGAAACAAACCCGTTGAAATGGAGCTATGGCTTCCAGAGCCTTGGTTGGAAGAGCAGAAAAAATCCTCAAAGAGAGCTGGTCCCGTCCTGAAGAAGTCTTATTCCTGATCCTTCCAATAATACTTTTGACCTCGAGTGTATTTGTAGGACCAAAAGAGAAAGTCTCAGCCACATTTATATCCCTCATGGTTCGGGCTCATACACGGCTGAAATACTATTGGTCAGCTCAACAGCAACACTGAATTAATACTGTCCGTACTCAACTCGGAATCTGTTGGTACATCAGTCCTTTTCCCTCTGAGCTCATTCACCACGATTCTTTTGATTTATTACAAGAATTTTCAATTCGTCGACCATAGTGCTTGGAAAGGGCGATGGTTTTACGATATATTCTCCTGTAGTGACTAAAATATTCTAAGAAGAGTTGATTATCCATTGAAAACTGTCGAACATAATGAAGGCACCGCATATTGCTTCCTGCCACCCTCAAATCCTTTGTGTACCAGGGCTTTGTCTTTTTATGTTTTTTATTAACAATAGGAAATGCCTGGTTAAAAATAATGAAAATCACAGAATAGAAGTGACCTAGCCTGCTTCCAGAATCAGATATCCTCTCGCACAATCTCTTTGTGATGAGACACAAAGACGGCCGTAACGCGAAAAAATGTTCTCCGTGTAAAGTCTGCCACGCTCAACACTCTTAAGCTCCGGGGACTTTAATAGTGATATATAGTCAAACAGCCTAATAATTTACACATTTTATATTTGAATCCTCGAAGGACCAAGAAAGCTTTAAATTAGTGCCTTATATCAAAAAAACTTTGAGAAACATGTTGCATAATATATTAGTAAAATATAAGTAGTACTACATTAGTGCGAGGAAGCAAAATATCTTAATTTCTATAGGAAAAACATGCCTAAATAAAAGTTGCCTTGATCTTTGAAAGGTATAATTCTAAAATAGTTGTATATATGCGAGATGGTCCCAAGAAACATGGCATGCAAAAATGGGTTTTTAAATATCTTAACCTATACTAATTCATTCAGTTTTCTAATGTCCAAAAAAATTTATGAATATTTCCTCTAACCTAATTTAGAATTATTTTGTTTTTCGAAATATTGACTCATTTAAATTAAGTTAGGATACTCTGGATGGTTCCAGAATTTAAACGGTTTAACTCAGAATAAAACGGTTTGCAATTGGTCATCTTAGTATTTAATAATCCATCTTCCAATATTAGCTTCCGGATTAGATGGATATCGCCGAAAACTGAAGAAAATGTTAATGTGAGAAGATAGAGTAATGAAAACTAAGATAGGGAAGAGCCAAGCCGTTTTGTTCCAAGTTAAACCATTTAGTTGCCAATAAATCGAAAACAATTAAATTTAGACGCAGACCAGTGCTATACATTCATGGAATTTTTCGCAGTCCTAGAAAATTGAATAATTATAAGTAATGCCATTGAAAAAAAAAATTTTGGTGTGCCATCATCTTTGAACAATCCTATATCGTTGATCAGTGTCGTTGTTGTCCTGTTCTTTAGGTAGGGTCTTCGTGATTGCCGGCGTGATTTCAGCTTCGTGCATTTTGGTGGTCATGGCTTCTCTTCATACTGTGTCGTATGCCTGCTCTAGGTCCAGGAGTACCGCTGTTGTCGTCTTCTTGGTGCTGTTTCCTATCATTGCGTGATTCACTATCCTGGCAACTTGCATGGCTGTCGATTTCCCTCGCTGGAATCCGCATTCTTCAGGTATGATGGTTCCTAGTGTTTGGAGCTCCGCGTTGATCCTTTTATTGAGCACTCTTTCGTAGATTTTTCCTAGGGTGGGTAGCAGTGAAATTGGCCTGTACGACGAGGTTTATGTCCTGTCCTTTCCTGGTTTGGGGATGACGATGATCCTGGCTGCTGGCTGTTTTCCATGCCCTCGGGAAGCACTGTAGTCTGATGGAGACGTTGATGATGTACGTCAGCTGAAGAAGGGTTTTATTTGGCAGAAACTTGGCCTCCTTCATGACTACTCCATCCGGTCCTGGTGCTTTGTATGGCCTGGCCTTCCTTATGATCCTCCTTAGTTCCCTGGGGCTCGTGATTATCCTGTCCGTGTCCTGTGGCGGCAACGCTTCGATCTCGTTTGTTGTCCTTTGAATTCTTCTTCGTGTCCTGTTCTATGTCAGACTGCTGATGTTGGCGAAGTATTCCATGAATGCCTCCGCTCTCTCTGCCTTGTCTACGATGATGCTTTCCATGCCATCTCTCGTCACTTTGATCGGTGGGACTGTCCATGGGCTCCTGCTGCTCTTGACTTTCTTGATGTGCTTCCATATGTTGTTTTCACTGCTAGCGGCTGTGATTCTGTTATTCCAGGCCTCGTTGTATGAATCCAGCATGGCTCGGAATAGTTCGCATTCCTCCAGGTAGGCTCTCCTGTCGTTCGGGTCACGTGTGTTTTGATATGTCCTGCGTATTTGGTTCTTTCTCGCGATCTGTTGTTAGATACGCTGTGGTGGCTTGCTTGCTTCAGGTCCGGGTTCCTGGGGACGTGGTGCTCCTTGGCGACGCTTATTATCCTGGTGATGACTTCCATGGCTTCCTCTATCTTTGCAGGGGTGTCAAAGTCGCGAATTATCTTTAACTCTCCTTTAATTTCTCTCCTGAAATTTGTCCAGTCGGCGGTCCTGTAGTTGTACGTGACCCTAGGTGCTGCGAGGGCTGGCTGATGCATCGTCTTGAACATTACTGGCAGGTGGTCAGACTTCAGTTCCGTCATGGTGGTCGCTGTGGCGCAGATGCCCCGGGCTATTCCTATGTCTAGTATGGCGTCGGCTGCGTGGTACCGCGCAATCCTTGTCCTTCTGTCCGGGATTATGAGGTTGGCGTTGTTCCTGTCGATCCAGTCCCTGAGTCGCGTTCCTGTCCTGTTGTCCGTGCTATTGTTCCACGAGGTGTGCTTGGCGTTTAGGTCTCCTATGAGCAGCGTCTTCGGATGGTTGAGTAGTCCTTCTAGTTCGTTCTCGTCTAGGGCTTGATTTGGCTTGTTGTATGCTGAGATGATCTTCAGGTGGTTCGTTGTTATCGCCACTGTCTCTATATTGATTGTGTATGTTACTGCTCTTCTAATTGAATGTCTTTCTTTACGTATACTGCCACTACTCCATACGGTTCCTGGTTTGGCTTGTTCTTGTATATCATTTCGTATCCGCCTATGATGCCTGGTGGGTAATCCTTTGTTTTTGTTTCATTAACATATTAGTATATCTGGCGTTGTCCTGCCGGCGAGTTCTCTTAGCTGCTCCTTATTCCATTGATGTTGATATGTAGGCAGTGGCGTGCAAACCAGCCTTTGCAGACCCTGCAGTGCGGGAGGGCCCCGGAGTAAAGAGGGGCCCGCAGGGGCCCCTTCTTATATTTGTTTTGAATAGCCACCAAATTTTGTATTGAGTTAACATTTATTAAAACTTTTATATATTTTAATTAATATGTTTAATTAACTTTTGTATAAAGTTAATTTAATTTTTGTCATGATAGCTTGTAGCCCCTGTTTTACGTGCATTTAAATAATTATCTAAGTCCGAATTAGCTTAATTTAAAATTTATCTTTATCGAGTATTCGCGTTATTGCAAGAAATTGTTGATACAACCCAAGATATTAGTAAGAGAGATCAGCTAAGTCTTGTGATCCGGTACATCAATACCAAGGGTAATAAGCAGTACAATGTGGCAGAATCTTTCTTAGGATTTTTCGAAATGATGGGACAAAGAGCAACGGGCTTTGAAAATGAAATTCTCGCATTTTTGGAACAACAAGGTATTTCGCTTAGCAAATATAGAGGACAGGGCTATGGTGGAACCGCTGCGCTGAGCCGCAAATATGAGTGCTAAGATATTTTCTGATATAGTTTTTGACATAATTAAATATGATATTCTAACAAAAAGAAAATTATATGCTTTTTATTTTCCAGGAAAATACTCCGGACTACAGGTTTTAATTTAAAAAAAGACAGCCTGCTGACTATATCCACTGCACATAGCCTGAATTTAATTTGAAATGATTCAGTAAATAACATTATCGAAATTAGGAATGTTTTTGACACAATTCAGTGTCTATATGTGTTTTTTAGCAAAAGTCTACCACGCTGGCAAAGTCTGATTAGTGAAATAAAAGATAGCGGCACTGTTAAATTAATTCTAAAAAAACTTTGTCCTGCAAGATGGTCATCAAGAGCCGATAGTATTATATCGCTAAAAACGAACTATTTAGCTGTCTTGAAGTACTTGTCTGTAGTGGTTAAGAAAAAATTTGATAGAGATGAGGCGAAAGTACTACTAACGAAAATAAAAAATTTAGAGTTTATCTTTTTACTTAGATTTCAAGGTAAAGTTTTTGAATACGTAAATTTACTTTCAAAAATTTTACAGAGCACTGAAATCGATGTTGGTCACGCAACAGATTTAATTGCTAGTGTTTTCGTTAAGCTACAAAATATTCGAGACAATTATGAAGATGTTTTTGAAATCTCCGTAGCGACCGCAAAAAATAGAATATAGATAGAGACGAACTTAGAAAGCAAGAGAACTAAAAAAAATCAAAAAATTTTTGATGAGATGGCTGTTGATGAGCCTATTGAAAATCGTACCAAATATTTAAAGATATCGGTATTTTACGTATCTCTGGATATAATATTAGTACAATTTGAAGAGAGATACGAGGTATTCAAAACTAATTAGTCAAATTTTGAGATTTTAAAGCCACAAATATTACTTCAAGCTGAAGAGTGTGAAGTTATAAGTAAAGCTAAAAAACTTACAGACAAATACCCTGACGATTTAACACCGAATTTAGCTACTGAACTAATACAAACAAAAAACTTACTTGAAAATCAATTAAAAGAAATGCATAGGTTAGAGAATTTGCAGACTTCATCTTTGAGAAAAATGAATTACTGATCAGCAGCATGACTTGTGTACAGTATTTCAATTATTTTTAATTCTCCCAGTTACATCAGCCCAATCTGAAAGGACTTTCTCAAAGTTAAAATTAATAAAAAAAACTTTGTTAGGTCAACAATGGCTCAAAGCCGTCATAGCTCCTTCGCAATAATTTCTGTAGAACACGAAAGAGATGTAGCATGTGCATGTAGATTTGGACGCAGTAGTAGATAAATTCTTGTCTACACGTTATAAACGTAGAATGTAGAAGTTGTAGATATATTAAATCAATCAATATTACTAACTTCCTTTTTTGCGTCTACAAACTATGATTTCGATGTAGACAATTCTTATTTTTTATAGATTAAGAAATATAAATATGTATTATATAAACATGTGTTTTTTCCTGTTTTTTTTTTTAATTCTAGGTATGGGCTCCGTAAAAATTTTGCACGCCACTGATGTAGAATCTTCAATGTCTTATTTCGTTCCATAGGACATCAGAACTTGCATGTCTTTCCACTCGTTGCTGGCTTCTGTCAGTCTTGCCTTCAGCGTCCTAATCTTGGTGATTAGCTCTCTTATGTTGAAGGGCTTGTTGAAATCCTCAATGTCTGAATAGCGTCATGACGTCTTCTTGTTCGGCGCTGCTCGGTGGTGGTCCTACCGGCCTCCTGGGGGTGGGGGCGCGACGGCGATGGCTTCCACGGCTGTGGCACTTAAGGCAGGGAAAAAGCGGGTGCTTGCTGGCCTGCTCACCTAGCTGAAGTGGACGCCTTCTCTTATGGGGCTCGGCCTGGTGATTGTTCTGAGTTGTTGTCTTGTCCTTGGGGATGTCTTCTCCTTGTTGAACGACTATAGTCGTTCAGGGCCTTGCAACCTCTGAAATTTGCTGCGTGCTCCTCCTTGCAGTTAGCACACTTAAGGGGGACTGCTTCTTCGTTGACGCCTCTGCGCCTGATACACTCGCTGACCCGGTGGTTACCCGCGCATTTCACACACTTCGGCCGAATCCCTGGCATCCGTAACATAGTGTCTTGAAATATGAAACATATGATTAACCATGGAGTTTTCCCACGTGTTTCGTCCTCTTGATTTCGCCTATGTTGGCTTCATTTTTGGCGGTGACCAGGTACTAGTGGCTATCTTCTCTTTTCTCTTCTCTTCTTCTTGATTTCATTGGCACGCAGTTCATTATGGCCTCGTGCTGGCTTTTCAATGTTCTGGCTACTTCCTAGGTTTTCGTGCCGGGCGGTCTTTTGAACACTACCTTCTTAAACCTTTCTCCTCTGGGCTTGAACGTGTAAAATTCGCCTTCGAATTCTAAGTGCGCTGTCAGGAGTCCGTGATCGCTTGCGTTAGCCGTGAACACCGCCCGGCCCTCCTACTAGTTCCTTAGAAGGCGATCAAATGGTTACACGGCGGGCTAAAATCCAAATACGCAATGCACAAAAAAAAGAGTTTTCTATTTTCTTTTTCATAATTATTTTTCCTTCATTTAAACAAAAAGTAGGACATAATTTTGTGTACAGAAAAAAAGTACATTTAGTTGTATTTGATTAAACCTTTGAAGGACACTGTTTAAAAAGAAAGTACTGTCCTATTAAAAGAAGTACATATGGTCCCCGTAGCCATATCACGCATGTATCGTACAACATAAAAAATAAAGTTTCTGATATTAACACGTGGTATCAAATGGTCAAACAGCAGAAGTTACGGACCCAACAGCACATAATGATCTGATGACTTTTATTAAGTAATTCGAATTGTGTAATAATCACATGTTCTGATTTCTCTCTCGTAATGGACATTTTCTTTTATCATTGTCTATTGTTCCTCTAGCTTTATTAAAATAAAATCAGGCGTCAGGCGATATATCAGCATGTGTGTTATACGTATTTCGTCGCCCGAGTTTCACATGGTTTCAAGAACAAATTTGTTTACTGTAAAATTTAAATAAAATAGAATTGTGTTAATTTTGCAGCGGGATAGGTCAGAAAACCCTATTGTTAGGAAGGTTAGCGTAATATATTTCTATAATTTTGCCATACACAAATCTACTGGGTATTTTTGTTAGAAATGTACATGTAGGTACTTGAAACCATGTTAAAAAAAATACTTGGAACCATCTCGACTTTTAAGATATTTGTAGAATTGAAATAATGAGTTTTATGACATACAAAAACTGTAAAACACTAAATTTTCTTTAAATTACTAGGTTAAATTTTCCTAAAATTTCTAAGGGTACTTTGGTCATTTTCAAATCTATTTCCTTAGACAGAACTCTCAAAATCCAACCATTCTTTAAAATTGCTGATATTTAAAAATGACAAAAATAACAGCGTGGTTGATATTTACAAGAAACGGGGACTACAAAAAACATCTTATAATGATGTTACTTAGAAAGTCATGAAAATTGCATTTGTGACGCCATATTTTGATCAGTAAAGCAGATAGTTTTTGGACTTATCGGTCGATGTGTATACATTCCCATAGCAAAATATATCAATTTTGAACAAAAGATTCAACACACACGACAAAACGACAATTGGACGAATAATAATGAGCCAAAAGGACAATTAGCCGAAAAAACAATTCGCTGATTTTATCATTTATCCTGTACTAGGTTAGTTTGGTTTGGTTTTTGTTACTTTTCGATAGTCTTGGTTAGTTTCATATGCTAAATGTTTTAAAAGTGCATCGAAATAGCTGCCATATAAGCCTTTAAAAAAACAGTTTTTTTTTTGGGAAAGCATACGAAAACACTTAAAACGAGCCCTTTACTTTATGACTTTATTAAAAGACGCCACCGACTTGTAGACGGCACAAGTCAGAAGATCCCCAAGTTGTTATTTGGAACTCGTTTTGTCTTAAGCTGCGCAACAAATAAATAATAAGATCAGAAGTTGATCGATTAAAAAAACAGAAAAAAATCAAAATGACGCAATTATCAAGCCCATTAATTCACTTTACTTATACCGTTGACTGACAACGCCTAATTACGGCTCACTGTTGTTGGCGATTTTGCTCCAATTGATTGCACTGGGAATGCTTCGCGGGGCGAGGTTATGGATGTGAGTACTGATGCTATAATGACTCAGCTCACTGACAATGTTTGGAATTCGGTTTCACCGCTGTTGGCCACTGTGGTGGACAATACAGAGATACAGATTATTGCAGAGAGCCTCGGCGAACGAACAGAAATCCTGAGCGCTGGGAGCTTGGATGAGAATGGCTGTGTGAAGTGGAGACTTTTTTAGAACTACCAGGAGCAATACTGCCTCGGGCATAGATGTAGACAGTGATGTGAATCATCGGAGAAACATAGATTGTTCTGTGGATGGTCTTGATTTTATGATTGTGCTCATTTGAATGTTAGGTCTTAGAAATAAAATGTGCGAAATGGAATCTGTCAATAATCCAGGTAACATGCCTTTTACTGAGCATTGGTTGTCTGATGACGAAATGTCTCATTTGCTTTATGAGAATTACGCATTGATTAGTTCATATCCACACGGTGGAGTGGCTATCTTTGTGAGGAGTGGGGGTGTGGTCTCTCTTCAAACCCTTTCACGCACTACAAAATTAGTCTATTGAAATAAGCTGCGAAGTGGCATCTGTGGTATCTGAGGAGTTGGACATGGTTGTTGTGTCTGGTGTATCGCTCACCCCTGGGTAATATGGATGTATTTTTTGACGTATTCAATGAGATTTTGGATTTATTATTGACCTTCAATAGGATAACAGTTATTAATGGTGATTTTAACCTTCATTTCAATGCACAGGACAGGAACACATTGAAATTTATTGATCTGATTTCTTCTTATGGATTTCGCCAGACCATCTTCGCCAGTACTCGTGGAGATGCTTGTATTGACAATGTTCTGACTAACTTGGATGAGGGACGATATTCCGCTTTCACCTTTAAATGGAATATAACTGATCACTTGGGTGTTGCAATTGGAGTGAATGTGAATGTAGTTGTTGGCCTACGCGTCGGCCTATTAAGTTTAGACCGGTTACCCGCCGTGGTTTGGTGACATTTTATGATTTAGGGAGCGAGTTGGAGTGGGACTTTCTGAACGGTAAGGTGGACGCTGAGCGGCAAGCGGACATGCTTATGGAAATTATTGTTGGTTGTTTTGAGGCTGCGTTTCCAGAGAAAGTTGGTCGCGGGCCGCAATCCTCGAATATCGGTATTAATTGATTTAACGACCAACTGCGTAGGAAACGTGATGCAGTGTTCCTGTTGCATGAGCTGTACCAACTTACTGGTTCAGATAGGCTGAAGGAGGTCATAAGGCGATCTAGGGTTGAGTATCGGAATGATATAAAAAGAGCCAGAGTTCATGCGAATGATATTTTTATAAATTCTTCTAGAAATCCGTCTCGTGCAGCGTGGCAGATTGTCAATATGTTCCGTCATGATAAAACAAAAAATCACAAAGTGTCATCTATCAAGCCGGACCAGTTTAATTCATTTTTTATAAACATAGCAGGGAAACGTGCTGGCGAACTGCCAAGAGCAAACCACAGTGATGACTTCTATCTTAATGAGCTTAATTTAGGGAATATGCCCAGGAACTTTGAATTTGATGAAGTAACATTTATAGAGATCAGAGATATTATCTATAATCTCAAAAACTCGAACAGTGGAGATTATTATAGATTAAACACAAAAGTCATTAAGTCTATTACCAGTATTATAGTGTATCCTCTTGTAAAATGAATCAACAATTGTCTTAAACAAAACGTATTTCCTTCATTACTAAAATTGTCTCGGGTCGTCCCAATCCTCAAAAAATGAGGCATAAATGAGGTGTCGAATTATCGACCTATTTTATTGATACCTATAATTGCCAAAATTTTTGAGAAGGCACTTAAATTTAGAATATCTGCTTATTTTGAGGATAACAATCTATTATTAAACTAACAAAAGTTTGGATTGAGAAATAATATGTTGACGAGTACGGCAATCAACAGTCTTATATATAAAATAACAAAGGCATTTGGCGAGGGTGATGATGCTTCCGCCTTGTTTTGTGATCTCACAAAGGCTTTCGATTGCGCGTCATCTGAAATCCTTGTAAGTAAGCTCGAATATTATGGGTTTGCTGAAGGATCGCTGAGGCTGCTGCAGTCCTATCTCGGAGGCAGATGTCAGATGGTGGATCATAGTGGGAGCCGGTCAACCGTAGAGCCTATGGAGTTTGGAGTTCCTCAGGGCTCGGTTCTCTTGTTTGTCGTTTATGTGAATGATCTACCCTATTGTGATCCGTCTGCTGACTTTATTCTTTTTGCAGACGATACAACGGCGTTACGCAATGGCAATATTAAGAGTCAGTCTGATGATGATCTCTTAGGGGCACAGTCTAGGATTACCGACTGGTTTGCAGCAAACGGTTTAAATCTGAATGTGTCAAAGACTGAAAAGATGACCTTCGCTCTGAGTCAGAATGCTTGTTAGGCTTCTGTGAAGTTTTTGGGTGTGTGTTTGAATGCACGGTTGACGTGGAACTGTCATGTGGAGTACGTGTCTAGAAGGGTCTCCTCCGGTGTATATATGCTGAGAAATTTGAGTCGGAATGTCTCCAAGAGGATCTTAATCTCTACATTTCATGCAGTGATTCAGTCTAGCATTTCTTATGCTTTACTGAGTTGGGGTCATGCATCTGGTGCGATTAGAATATTCGCGTTACATAGACGCGCCGTGCGAGTCGTCATGGGGTTGAACTATAGGGCGGATTGTAGGCAGGCCTTTAGGCAGTCTGGAATATTGATTGTGCCCGCCATGTAGCTCTTCGAATGTCTAAAGTATATCAAGAAGAACCTTCAATTATATACAAGGCTCGATCAAGTACACCCATATCAAACGAGATCATCTAACAACCTTATTGTCGATTTCCACCGAATAAATAGGTCTAGATTTGCACTGAATTATCATGCTCCGATGCTGTACAACATTCTTCCCGCTTGCATTAAGGGGTTGTCGGTGTAGTTATTCACAAACAAATTAAAGCAATTTTTGCAGCGCGAAACATTTTACTCTATGAATGAGTTTTATGTATAATTCCTATAATTTCGGAGACCTTCAAATTTAGTATTCTGCTAGTTACTGATGTGCTTCTTGTTTGACTTCTGGTATAGTATTGTCCAGTTGTACTTACTTACTTACTTTACTATTGTACTATTTTTACTGTATTTTGTTGTATAGTTTTACCTTAGCATCTATTGACGTGTTTAAACTATTTTGTACAAGCACGAATAAATACTGTTTTCTTCAAACGTCAGTAAATCCGTCATTACTCGACTGTGTAGGCGGCCGTGAAGTTTCGTTTTTCCTCCGCCGGAGCTTTACTTTTCACTTTTTCGCCGGCGGAGGTAAAAGTGTTGTCATGACAACATAGATACAAACAAACAACAAAATAAGTGTCAACAACTCAAGATTTATTAAACTAAAATTTGTATTTATCACTCAATTTGTGCACTGCATTTCTAAAAATCCCTAATTTAGGAACAAATTGGTTATTATTTAATGGAACTTACTCAATAACTGCTTATCAATACGGAATTAAAACGCAATCGAAGACGCAATTTAAAAAAATAATTATTGTTGACAGTGTCCACTGACAGCTTTATGTTACATTACTATAGCAACAACCTGTGCCTATTCACCGACACCGGTCTAAGTCGCCTTGCGAACCCACTTATCTTTAATAATAATAATTATTATTGTTACTATTAAAAAGAGATGTTTTTGCATTAATTTGTCGACATTTGAAGAAAAAACAGCATATTTTATTTGGAGGAAAAGTTACTTTTCATGGCTTGCTCTCTATTACCATTAAACACGAGCGCGTTAAACACGAGCGCGCCATGAAAAGTATCACTTTTCCTCCATATAAAATAATATACTATTACTTTTACCTTTACTTTAATTACTGCCCGTTTGGAACACTAATATTAAAAGATGGTAAATAAAACCAGTAAATAGGTGAATAGAAAATTTGAATTTCAGTCAATTAAAAAACCATAAAGTAGCAATTACAAAATAAAGTAAGGTTAATTGTCCAAAATATCTTATTACGAGTTTGTTATCATGGTTATTTTCATCGCATTTAAACTCTAAAAGTTTGAACCAACCCTTCTTCTAGCTACAAGAGTTGGAAACCTCAAATAAACTAAATAGAGAAGTTAAAATTATTAAATGAATTTTAAAAACGCTCCAAAGAGCTGATTCGAATAAAAAAAAGCAAAGAAATTCACCTAAGAATGTATTGGAATTAGAATCCACTACACCCATACAAGGCATGTATTCTATAAAATTCAGGAATCATAAGACCACTTGAGTACAAATCTTGGGCTGATTTCTGTTTCTGACATGCAGAGTTTAAGCTCCTGAAACCCACTTAACACTAAATATTTACTTTTAATTAAGGCAAGCAAATGTGTGCCTTCCTTCACTCATCCCGGTGGACATGAGTGTAAAAGGATATTATCGAAATAGATGGTTAAATCACATGGAGGATGGAGACGAGAATTCAAATCGCTGAATTTTACCGTAATTAATTGCAAAAGTAGTATTATATCGCTTAGTGAGGTCAATCATGCCTTTATTTTGTTATTTTACCTAAATTCCCCCAACGAGTATAAATGTCGACAAAATGGTGAATAAAAGATAATTCAATAGTAAAAATGATGATTAAAATTTTTATAATAGAATATTAGATATAAATTTGAAATTTTAGTTATTCCTTACCTGAAAGTGTACCAAATATCGAAGCAAATGACGTTCATCCAGAAAAACGAGACCATAAAGAAATACAGCGTCATATATGCTAAAAAATAAAATAATTAATAAATAAATTTCACCTAATTTTTTAAATTATTTCATTAAATTAATTATTGCCTTATTTACGAATAACTTTCTGAATATTCCTATACCGGGTGTCATCAAAATCGTTTAAAAAGGCACCATTCAAATGTTTTTTTTAAGGAGAATTTTAAAATTATGGTTGGAGATAAGGTTTATGAAAACTGAGATTTTCCACTAAAAATCAAATAAATATCACTTCCGGTTTGACCGGAAGTGAGCATGTGGCAAGAATTTCAAATACAACCCTGTACATATTTTTACCATTTGAATAGAGCTTGAAATTCTCTTTTCAATGATGTATCACAAGTTTTTTTTTTCAAAATTGCGGCGTAAAGGGTATTTATTCCTAATTCAATATGGCGGCATTTGACATCAGCAGTGGTTTTTCGTCGAACTGTCCGTTGATATAGGAGACAAAATAGGTTTTCTTGCAGATTTTTCTCACTGTTGGAAAATCTAGATAATTCTTATAAAATTGAAGCATTTTTAGTGTTTTCTTAAAACGTCAAAATTTACGTCAATTTTGCTAGAAATTTTGAATAGAACTCTGTACATATTTTTACACGTTTGGGTAGAGGCCGAAATTCCCTTTTTAACGATGTATCACAGGTGGCCATTCTTGGCGTTGATCAATATGGCGTTTGGACATTATACCCAAGAATCTTTGGTCATAATACCCGCTAATATGAGAGACATAATGTATAATGTCTTGTAGATTTTTCATACAGTTGGCAATGCAAAATAATTGCGGACCTTGGTGCAAGAAGGGGTTAAGTCACTTTTTGAACAATTTTCAGTAGAGGCAAAGAACATTTCAAAACAAACCTTTTTTTGTGTGTTACAGTACATCCTGTTTTTGCATAAAATCCGACCGGCTAATTTCTTAAAAACACGAACTCAAAAATCAATAAAACATTTTATTTGGTGCAAGAACAAGAAAGCCCCTCTGGCTTATCCCGTTCTTGCATCAAATTTTGTGAAGGGATGAGTGATTAGTGCACATAATTTTCCGTTCTTGCACCAAACGATAGGTTATGCTTTATAGAAATTTATGGAACTTACAACTCAAGTTTGGAGAAATAGTGACTCATCCCCTACAGGATAATTTATTTTGCCTCTCATATTAGCGGGTATTATGACAAAAAATCCTTAGGTAATGTCCAAACACTGTGTCGCGCCGCCATGTTGAATTTTGCCCTCTACAACGCCATCTTTAAAAAAATTGCCACTTGTGATACATCGTTGAAAAGGGAATTTCGAGCTCTATACAAATGTGCAAAAATATGTACAGGGTTCTATTCAAAATTTCTAGAAAAATTGACATACCTACATTTTGACATTTTCAGGAAAAACAAAAAATGCTTTAATTTTATAACAATTATCAAGAATTTCCAACAGTGAGTAAAATCTGGAAGAAAACTTATCTTGTATCCTATATCAACGGACACCGTGACAAACATTCCATTAGAGATGCTAAAATGCTGCCATACTGAATTTTGTATAAATGTCTTCTACGCCGCCATTTTGAAAAAAATTACAAGTTGTGATACTTTGTTGAATAGAGAATTTCAAGATTTATCCAAATATGTAAAAATATATACAGGGTTGTATTTGAAATTCTTGCCTAATGCTCACTGCCGGTCAAACCGGAAGTGATATTCATTTTCCTTTTAGCGGAAAATCTGAGTTTTCATAAACCATATCTCCAACCAAAATTTCAAATTTCTCCTTAAAAAACATTTGGATGGTGCCTTGTTAAACGATTTCGTTGACACCTGGTATAATTAAGCGACCCAAAGTTGTAAATATACCACTCCATTTTTTAACTCTAAAATTTCACCTAAATATTTTGTTAACCATGCTTTTATAACACGTATAAAGGAACTTAATGCGGATTAAACTCGATGGAATCAAACCTTTCTTGTGCCAATAGGTAGTTTTCATGGAAACTACATAGTTTATTTATGTCAAGAGCAAGGAAAATGATAATATATAATATACACCATCGTTTGGAAATTCGTGATACCTTCTGACGCCATAGTTTTTAAATTCATTTGATTGGAATTTAGGTAAATATTTCTGTTATTCATAAATAAACACTGGGTCCAGACGTATTGACGAAAAGTGGATTTTTATTATTAAAAAGACCACATTTGAAATAGTATATTTAAAGTAAAAAAATGGAGAAAATGCATTCAAGCAAAAAAAAATAATTCCCATAAATATTATCATTTCTAGCAACTCTAAGCATCGAAACTCAATGGTTGCTGTCAAATGTAGAGATATCGAGGCAACGTTGCCGGATTATGCATAATAAGTAACGTTTTAGTAAATATCTTAAAATCTTTTTTGAACTTCGCGTCAGTTTGGGTGATTTATGCGTAAAAACTATTTCGGATATTAACTAAAACAATTACCAACGTCGAAAAATTCACTCACAGGCGCTACTCATATAATGTCGTATGTGTCAAAACGAACCAACAATACGGCTGTCTGAGAATGTCATAAATAAATGAAATTTCTTGGTTTTGTGAAGTGTAAACATCTTACGAGG
Source organism: Pissodes strobi (assembly GCA_016904865.1). Classification (NCBI taxonomy): domain Eukaryota; kingdom Metazoa; phylum Arthropoda; class Insecta; order Coleoptera; family Curculionidae; genus Pissodes; species Pissodes strobi. Next base: position 117,520 of record MU183201.1, on the reverse strand, counting down.
CGGTATGAGGGTAAATTTCGGGAAAATGGACGAAAGTGTGAAAGCGGATGTGACATCATAACCGTGCGCAGTCTACTTCACCGCTTCTTTGTAAAACTAGTTCTTTCTAACGCCAGAATATAGGAAACCAATTCCAAATAAGTGATTGCGTATATTCAGGCGTCACGCGTCCTAAAGTGGCATTAGATTTTATTCGCGTCTATACACAGCAATATTGCTTTGGTTACCTGGCTTCCGCATGCGCAGAGTACGAGTGGCCGAATCAATACTTCAATTGCCTATGTCTTTACGGTGCAGCGAATTCGTTCCAAGCGGTCTAGTGGTGTAGTGATCAGAGCATTTGTTTGTCATGCGAACGGTTGGGTTCGATTCTTTTAATTTGGGTTAGTTTCAGTTAGTGTTGTTTGGTTGAACCCCGGAAAGAGCGAAGCGAGCGGAGGGCCATGCGTGAAGTCCTAGATGCTTGTAAACGAACGCACCCGTACTCTGCGCATGGGGAAGCCAGCCAGCATAGATAATATATAAAAAAAGCCAGGAAGCCAAAGTAATATTAATGTGTGTAGACACGAGTTTAGAATTTCATGTCGATGATGTTGATATAGGATATATTTTACACATCAGTGTCTCGAGTACTAGCAGACTCGCTCAATTTTTTTTTAAGTTACAAATGTGTCAATAAATATTGCTGTTCTAATTAGGTTAATGCACGCCTGTAAAAGGCAAAAAGTGTTAAAATATTATATTTTTATTGAATCTTTATGTAAAAAGTGATAATTCAATTGGAACCCAGGTTTCGGTCGGTAATTTTGTCACTTTTTCCATAAAAATTCAATAAAAATATATTATTTTAACACTTTTTTGCCTTCTGCAAGCTTGCATTAACATGATTAGAGCAGCAATATTTGTTAAAACACATTTGTATGCTAAAAAATTAGGAAAATTCATTTATTTACGACATTTTCAGACAGTCATATTGTTTGTACGTTTTGACACAGGTTAATAATGCCTGCGCGTGAATTTTGGGATGTTGCTAATAATTGTTTTAGTTAATATCCGACAGTGTTTTTATGGCCCAACTGACGCGAAGTTAAAAAGTATTATCGGATACCTATTTACTAAAATGTTTATTATGCATAATCCGGCAACGTTGCATTAATATTTCCTAAATTAAATCATTTTAGTCTTTTATTATAAAATGATTAAATTTAACAGAAACCATCGAATTTCGATGCTTAAAGCTGCTAAAAATAATGGTTTTTATCGGATTTAAATATATTTTTTCATTTTCCCCATTTTTTTTCTCAATGTACTTTTTAAAATGCGGTATTTCTAATAACAAAGAAATAATGATAAAACAACCCACAAATTGATATTAACTTTTATTAAATCAAACGTAAACGCTACTAAATTTATTCTGAAAATTTGTCTTAAAGGTTTAGTAGAATAAAACACGAAAATATTAATAATACTATACGGAAACTTACCAAATATTTCGCACCGAGGAGCAACCAAGTTATCAGACAAATTAATAACCACCAATAGGATATACGAGACCAACAAGGACAGGACATAAAACATCAACGCTCTCTGATGAAGGTTTCCGTCTGGCAGTAACGCGTAAACCAAAAATGTGACCAGCAGGAATGGCATGGATATGATCATACCTGCAATAAAAATATAAAATGCATAAAAGAAATTTATTAATTAGCAAGTATTAAATAAATATGACTAGGTACTTATTTTAAAACACTATCATTGAATATAATACCGTAACAAATATTGTGTTTTGGTACATAAGTATAACACGAATGCGGTATTAGATAGTTAAGTAAAAAAAAAACAATTAATTAGATCATGATTTCCCCTGAACCAATCGATATCTGAGAGAATTAGAAAATACGTTAATAAATTATTTATGAACTAATCATTTCCATAACAGCATTTGCTAATATAGCACTATTGTAATTAGTGAAGGGACTATTCGAATACAAATAATCGATGTATTCGATTCTGGCTTGCATTCGAATGCATTCGATTCTCAACGAAGAATTCGAATACCAGAAATATTCGAATGCGCTAACAACGAATTAATCGTCCCTCGAATGTTGGTTGATGGCTGGTTGAATCGAAATGAAATATGAATCGGCACAATTCGTGTCAAATGCGATTATAATATAACTTGTTCGATTATGCTGATCTGCCGTCTGAGCAACAAATAATAGCGGGCTTTGTTTTGTATTATGGTGAACAATAATCGGAAACGCTATACTATAAAAAGTATAAAATATAGTACATATACATATTTACATATTTTTGCAATATGCAGAAGATAAGGAGTTTTGAGAATTCAAATTTAAATTATTAAAAAGTGATGATTTTAGTAAAGATTTAATAAACTTTTACATAATATCTAAACAAAACAACTTAACCAGTATTTTATTTTTTAATCGTTAATGCTTTCGCTAATCTTTGTAAAAGATTTTGCTCTTATGCTTAAATGTATCAACTATGGAGACTTCAAGATCAAACAATCCAGAATCAGGTAATTTGTAAATTTGAATTCGAGAACGAGACTTCGAAGTCACTCGAAATCTCGAGAGGTTGAGTCGCTAATTGAAACATTTGGGATATCGCGGTTAATCCAAATAATTCGATCCTTTGTATTCGAATAATCATTCGATTCTCAAAAGTATTCGATTGCAAGATATTCGATTCTAAAAATCATCCGATTTTCCCTTCACTAATTGTAATGTTCGACACAATGGAAATCCCGCGAGACGCGTGCCTTTAAAAAAGTGCCGGTATTTATTTAATTATTAAACCAATGTCCTGGTTATTCAATTATGTTTCTATTATTAAACTGTGAACAATTTTATATTTATCACGTTTCTATGGAGTTTTGGTATTGAAACCTCCATGAAAACAGGATTTCATATCGTTTTCAGTATCAAGATCGATTCACCTTTTTCTGGGATCGTATCGGAATTTTAATTAACTTGACTCAGCCACTGATACAGGGAGGTGGGGCAATGGGTGCAATGGCCCCCTCCCCCCTCCTCTGAACTTTATTTTTGCAACCAATTTCGAAATATCACAAGACTATGTGATGTGCATCTATTGAATTTCGAAATAGGAAATACGTAAAGTCGAACAAAAGTGCCTGACTTGACGTGTATGAATCAAAATCGAATGATAAAAATGAAGCTCACGCGCATTGACTGGATTGAAAAAGTGATTAGATTTATTTGTTTATGTTAGAGATTTTGTAAGTTGTTCGGTGCTAATTTTTTCAAAAAAGAAAATAAAAGTGGATAAAACCTCAGGAACTCCACGATTAACAAAGAAGAGTTCAAATCGATTTGAATTCAATTTTATTTTTAACTCTGCATAAAAGCGGGAAAACGGATTGGATCCAAAACGATTTCAAAACCCCATAAAAATATGGCAATGGTTTCAGATTATGTTCGACTTTTCAAAATATTCCTTTTTTAAACTATAGTTTATTAAAGTTCGTTTCAAAATTGCAGAGTATAACAAAAAGTTCAAATTCGTTGGATTTAATTCACAGTAGAAGGAGGGAAGGCGAAGTACTCTAATATTTAGTTTTAGAGCCATTTATTTCATCAACCACATATTTTGTGCTAGGAAGCTTAATTGACTCCTTTTAATCATATCTCCTTCATATGGTATTCCCGAGGGTATTCCTTTTACAGTAAGCCATCGGATCATTTGATCATTTCGTTTTCCTTGAGCCATTTATTCTCTAATATAAAGGTCTTTATAGGCAGGTGTGAACAGTGAGCAATAATTTGTATATGAAACAAATAGAAGATACTACGCCTAAATAATAGCCGAAACAAGGTAGTAAAACTAGACCTTTCTCGGCTTCTCAGATGTTTTATTACTTTCTCTAATTTTGATTTGTTGTTTTTCATTAAATGAAACATCCCATATATTCTTACCAAGTTTAGATAGATAGTGTCTTTAAATATATACAGGGTGTTCTATGGTAAAAAAAAATCATATAAACGTTGGTCGAAAAATGACCCCTAAGGGCACTGCGACTCTCCAAAGTAGAGCACCTGAAAATATTTATTTATACTTCCCAAACCATAGGAAAATTTGCGACTTCAATAAACTTTGGCTATTGAAGCGAATTTTGCTTTTCTAAACAAGTCAAATACAATAATGTTAAAAGTTAAAATGGCCTCTTTTCCCACATTTATTTCTTTACTTAACTCATACTTTAAATATCCTCCATTGTCTGAAGATAATAAATTCTTGTTGACATAGTATTCTTAACTTAATAAATACTAAGCCTAATTAATAAATACCAAATACAGAAGAGCAATTAATTTGGAAAATCAGAAGTCAATTTTGATGAGATTATTAATAAAATTAGTTATGGGCATTTTGCGACGGAGAAACCACCTTAGAATTTTGGTGTGTAAGCTAGTAATTTTTTTTTCGAATTTATTAGCATTTCTTAGAAATATCACAATTTTTTTTATTATCTTTAGTGTTTTTTAGCATTTTATAGAATTTTTTACAATTTATTTCAAATTTTTACTCAATGCGCAACCTCAAACGCGGCGAACTTGTGCAATAAAAAACATTATTTTTTAGAAAAAAATATTTCAATTTTGATCACAACAAGGAAACACTACAGGCATTAGAATAAATATACGTGCCAACAAATTACTACTTGTTCAGGAAGAAAACCATTGAGAAACTTTTAGATGACAATATTGGCTTAAATATTATTCATATCTAAAATTGAATAATATAACTGATCGCATCCTTTATCTACTCAATCTTGTCTAAAGCTGAGGGAAAAGGAAGGATAAAAATACAGATCGGATCAATATAATATTCTTGGCAAATTTTAAACGAAGAAAAAAGATAAACATGCAAATAAAAAATTAAAATCTTTTAGAATGTCCAAAAAATAATCAGAATTTTTTTATAAAGTTTTAGAATTCCTTGGAATTTTTTGAAATATTCGAAAGAGTTAATTTTTTAGAATTTTTAGTGTACAAAATTGGATAGGTGGTATCCCCCTCGCTGGCGTCATTTAAAACAAATTTTCCTGTTTAATAAAATGAACAATAAAATTAAATTAAATTAATTATTCATGTTTCTATTCTCGAGCGATCTTTACAATGAAACTATTTCATTATAAAGAGTAATTTTAGTGCAAGTAGATGTCTCAACAATTCTTCAATCCTAGCTAATTTTCCTACAGCCGCGTCGTTACATTACCACATACTTGAAAACAAACAAGCCAATTTAGCTTATTTTCTTCAACCGTGTCTTCTTGATCAGACTCGAAGGTCTCGACAGTGGTTCTATGGTGTAACTTAACGCTTCTGGGTTGGATGTCCGCGCAGTTTCGAAGCGCAACCTGGAAAGTCCTTCGCAGAGGCAGTTAATGTGTTTTGCCGACTCCTCCCCTTCCTGGCAGAACCTACACAGGGTTTCATCCGCCAGGCCTATCAGACTCATATGTCTCTTTAGTCGGCAGTGTCCTGTTAGTAGTTCCACTATAATTCTTATTGACTTCCGATTATAACTTAACAAGTCTGCTGTTCATTTTGCCGAAGGTTTGCTGATGAAATCTTTGGCAAGTCTATGTCCTGGTAGATTAACTTCTATCTCTTTTTGAATGGATGTGTGGGCTACAGGCCTTGCGACCCCGCAAAATGGTCTGGCCCTGTTAGTGGCTGGGACGAGCCTTCTCGGGCTAATTTGTCTGACATCTCGTTCCCTCCATGCAATACCTCCTACAACACTCCATGCCCTTCGTTTCCTGGCACCCACGCCAAAGTCACTTTTCTATTAAGCCTTCCCATTTCGTTCAACAGATTTATACAGTCCAATACTAACTTTGATGTGACTATATTGGAAGATATACTGCTTTGATTGCTGCTTGGCTATCGGAGTAGATAACGACTGTCTTGCTGCTCACCTTCCTCCTGATCACTTCGTCTATACAGAGGATGATAGCTGCAATTTCCGCCTGAAATACTGTGGCGTGTGTGCCCATAGATATCGAGATTTTGGTCTCTGTCCTTGGTTTGTAGATTCCGGATCTTATTCCTTGGTCGGTTTTCGAGCCGTCTGTATACCAGACTATGTCTGCTCTTATGGGTGGGCCTTTTATCCATAGGTCTCTTGGCGATATTTGTGTTGAAAATGTCTTTTCAAAGCTATACTGCGGAGTGGAGCAGTCGGAGGGCATGTCTAGGATTTTATCCTCCTTAATCTCGCAGTATATATAGTTTATTGTTTTCGGTGCCGTTTCCTCTTATTAGTGGTGTTGGCCTTGTGTTAGTCTGTAACAGACCGATTTGGCTTCGCCTTGTATGAGAACATGGAGTGGAAGTAGATTTAATAATACCTCCATCGCTGCTGTTGGCGTTGCGCTCAAGGCTCCGGTAACACAGAGGCAAGCTAGTCTCTGTACCCCATTTAGCACTCTCATCGCCTGCCGGTCTGGTTTTCGTCCACCAGGCGATTGCTCCATATGTTATCATGGGTCTAACCACCCTTGTGTCTGCACGACTTTGGTGTCTGGTCCGGTATCCTGTCTACCTTCGGCAGGTATATATCCTTCACATGTTGCGATATAGCTATACAAGCTATACAACCTCTGAAGATCTTACAGAGAGATGGAACCAAACTATCCCGTCCTGTCTGTAGAAGTACTGGGTACTACCGGCGATTTGTACGGTTGAATGTAGCTTACTGTCCAACTGACCTTAGACGGTGTTATGATGTCCGCAGCTAGCCTCCAATCTTGCTGCGTTGGCCTTCTTTTCGGAGGCTCTTAGAACACTATGGTTTCCGTCATCTGACTTGACGCTGGAAAGTGGGCTTTAATGCGAAGCTTCAGACTTTCCTCGCATGTTTTTGTGTTTTCGTTGTCTTCTCCTTTCAGGAGTTCGACTCGGTTTGGAGAGTTTCCTTTTGCTAGCACCTTGTGTATCTTTGCACAGGTGGGGGTCTCGTTCACCCTTTCGCAAAATATATCCTTCATGAAACTCTTTGTGCCTTGCGGATTTTTTTGTTGTATTCCGTAAATACTACCCTATATAGGTCCCATTCGTTGGTCTTCTTGGCTTTTGTGAACAGCCTTCTTACGTTCTCCCGAAGCTTATCAAGCCTATCGTTCCACCAGACTGTGTTACCCCCTTGTTTCCAAGTCTGTTCTGGGCAGTTTTCATGGTATGCTGTAGCAACTGCTTCCGTCACCTTTTCGACTGCCGCCCGTCTCCAAACCTCTCGTGTCTTTTGTATCTACTGTGATTCCTTGGAGACCTTCGCTGAGGGATTGTAAGTATCCTTCCCTATTTGTGTCTCTTGGATTTCTGAACAATACTTCTTTAAGCACGAGAGTCTTTATATGTCAAACCTTATGTGGATTAAATCTCAATGATAGGTGTCAATTTTTGTCTAAAGTTCGCCTCAAAATTACAGGAGTAATAAAACAGTAATCGAAAAAAGTTCAATTTTACAACCTTGTTTCGGCTATTACATAGGCATAGTACCAACTTTTGGTTTTATAGGAACAAACATTATTGCTCACACACCTGCCTATAATAACATTTATATTAGACGGTAGGTAAATGACTTTAGAAAAACATATCAATGTTTAGTTATCTTCTGGTCAAAAATTGAAACAGTTTAGTCGTGAAAATGGCTAGCGTCTCTGGTTAGTAGAGATACTCTGTCTATGGATGAAAAAGTTATTAATTTTAGCACCTACAGTGCCCTTAAACAATAGAATCTAACAATATGTGTGGCAAAATTAGTTGAAATGCGTTTAAAGATGACTGGGATCGGAGATATTTTCAAAATTTTTTGAAATATTTCCGGAAATATTCCCAAAGAATATATTTCTGGACATTTCACAATCATAGTTCCATTATTTTAATTAGACGGATTTAAAAAGGAGTTTTGAGGGAGTTGCGCCACTGGTTATGAGTGGAAAAGAAGCCTTTGAAAGCAACATTTTTACCAAAGCCACTTGAAGCCAACGCTTCTTGTGCTAGATATTTGAATTGATTTTTATTTAAATTAATTTGTTTTTTAAATTTATATGAATTTCATTTGGCTTTACTTTAGTTTAATATCAGTACCTATATTATTAGCCTCGTTATTAGCTTTTATATTATTTGAGTTTCTGACTATTGAATACTAAAACTCTTAAAATGCTGGTATAATAAATATTTTGATATATTCAATTCAATCAAGCAACGGTTTTTAAATTAACGTTATTTGGAAAAAAGCGTTATCGGTTCTAATTCTATTCATTTACATCAGATGTATTTTGCTTTATTTTTATTTAACGCTTTTAGTTTCATTTTATCTGACTGAGATAAATTCCTATTTAAAAATATATCAACACCTAAAGATATATATTTTTTAAATGAATCTGAAATGTCTGCGATCTTTACAAAAAGGGTGTTTTTTAGGTGAGGACTATGCAACAAAGTTGGATATAACAAAAAGAAAAGTATTGGTATTAACGTGTGGGCCGTTTTTTTCGGTAATTATTTGGATCTTAAAACATGAATCCAAAGTTTTTTTCTTGTCGGTTTTATTCCGGAAAAATAGATTTTCATTTTTCCAGTTACCGAAACTATCGCCGATCTTGATGAAGTTTGGGATCACAGTAGATATTGGCATGCTCATCACGAATCTGAAGTCAATTCGATCGGGCGACGTTTCCTTTTCAATATATTCATCTTCAAAGTTCAAAACCATATTGTCACGATTAATATGACATTCTGGTATATTTTGAAGCCAATTAGATTGGGCGACGTTTCGTCCTCGTCACAATTTTCTCTTCTTTTAATTGAAACCAACACATTTGAATAACTTTCACGTTTAAATGATTAATAAATGGCTTAAAATGTGTTGATTTTAATTAAAAGAAGGGAAAATCGGGGAAAAACTGTTTTCAAATTTGAGGATGAATATCTCGAGAACGAAACGTCCCCGATCGAATTGACTTAAGATTCGTCATGA
>MU183201.1:85364-105333 GCA_016904865.1 Pissodes strobi | reverse complement strand
TCTTCTTGATATACTTTAGACATTCGAAGAGCTACATGGCGGGCACAGTCAATATTCCAGACTGCCTAAAGGCCTGCCTACAATCCGCCCTATAGTTCAACCCCATGACGACTCGCACGGCGCGTCTCTGCAACGCGAATATTCTAATCGCACCAGATGCATGACCCCAACTCAGTAAAGCATAGGAAATGCTAGACTGAATCACTGCATGAAATGTCGAGACTAAGATCCTCTTGGAGACATTCCAACTCAAATTTCTCAGCACATATACACCGGAGCGTGCATCCAAACCCACACCCAAAAACTTCACAGAAGCCACCGTACCCTCACAAGCATTCTGACTCAGAGTGAAGGATATCTTTTCAGTCTTTGATACATTCAGATTCAAACCATTTGTCGCAAACCAGTCGGTTATCCTAGACTGTGCCCCTAAGAGATCATCATCAGACTGACTCTTAATATTGCCATTGCGTAACGCCGTCGTATCGTCGGCAAAAAGACTAAAGTCAGCAGACGGATCACAATAGGGTAGATCATTCACATAAACGATAAACAAGAGTGGCCCCAGAACCGAGCCCTGAGGAACTCCAAACTCCATAGGCTCTACGGTTGACCGGCTCCCACTATGATCCACCATCTTACATCTGCCTCCGAGATAGGACTGCAGCAGCCTCAGCGATCCTTCAGCAAACCCATAATATTCGAGCTTACTTACAAGGATTTCAGATGACACGCAATCGAAAGCCTTTGTGAGATCACAAAACAAGGCGGAAGCATGATCACCCTCGTCAAATGCCTTTGTCATTTTATATATAAGACTGTTGATTGCCGTACTCATCAACATATTATTTCTAAATCCAAACTTTTGTTTGTTTAATAATAGATTGTTATCCTCAAAATAAGCAGATATTCTAAATTTAAGTGCCTTCTCAAAAATTTTGGCAATTATAGGTATCAATAAAATAGGTCGATAATTCGACACCTCATTTATGCCTCCTTTTTTGAGGATTGGGACGACCCGAGACAATTTTAGTAATGAAGGAAATACGTTTCGTTTAAGACAATTGTTGATTCATTTTACAAGAGGATACACTATAATATTAGTAATAGACTTAATGACTTTTGTGTTTAATCTATAATAATCTCCACTGTTCGAGTTTTTGAGATTATAGATAATATCTCTGATCTCTATAAATGTTACTTCATCAAATTCAAAGTTCCTGGGCATATTCCCTAAATTAAGCTCATTAAGATAGAAGTCATTACTGTGGTTTGCTCTTGGCAGTTCGCCAGCACGTTTCCCTGCTATGTTTATAAAAAATGAATTAAACTGGTCCGGCTTGATAGATGACACTTTGCGATTTTTTGTTTTATCATGACGGAACATATTGACAATCTGCCACGCTGCACGAGACGGATTTCTAGAAGAATTTATAAAAATATCATTCGCATGAACTCTGGCTTTTTTATATCATTCCGATACTCAACCCTAGATCGCTTTATGACCTCCTTCAGCCTATCTGAACCAGTAAGTTCAACAGCTCATGCAACAGGAACACTGCATCACGTTTCCTACGTAGTTGGTCGTTAAATCAATTAATACCGATATTCGAGGATTGCGGCCCGCGACCAACTTTCTCTGGAAACGCAGCCTCAAAACAACCAACAATAATTTCCATAAGCATGTCCGCTTGCCGCTCAGCGTCCACCTTACCGTTCAGAAAGTCCCACTCCAATTCGCTCACTAAATCATAAAATGTCACCAAACCACGGCGGGTAACCGGTCTAAACTTAATAGGCCGACGCGTAGGCCAACAACTACATTCACATTCACTCCAATTGCAACACCCAAGTGATCAGTTATATTCCATTTAAAGGTGAAAGCGGAATATCGTCCCTCATCCAAGTTAGTCAGAACATTGTCAATACAAGCATCTCCACGAGTACTGGCGAAGATGGTCTGGCGAAATCCATAAGAAGAAATCAGATCAATAAATTTCAATGTGTTCCTGTCCTGTGCATTGAAATAAAGGTTAAAATCACCATTAATAACTGTTATCTTATTGAAGGTCAATAATAAATCCAAAATCTCATTGAATACGTCAAAAAATACATCCATATTACACAGGGGTGAGCGATACACCAGACACAACAACCATGTCCAAGTCCTCAGATACCACAGATGCCACTTCGCAGCTTATTTCAATAGACAAATTTTGTAGTGCGTGAAAGGGTTTGAAGAGAGACCACACCGCCACTCCTCACAAAGGTAGCCACTCCATCGTGTGGATATGAACTAATCAATGCGTAATTCTCATAAAGCAAATGAGACATTTCGTCATCAGACAACCAATGCTCAGTAAAAGGCATGTTACCTGGATTATTGACAGATTCCATTTCGCACATTTTATTTCTAAGACTGAACATTCAAATGAGCACAATCATAAAATCAAGACCATCCACAGAACAATCTATGTTTCTCCGATGATTCACATCACTGTCTACATCTATGCCCGAGGCAGTATTGCTCCTGGTAGTTCTAAAAAAGTCTCCACTTCACACAGCCATTCTCATCCAAGCTCCCAGCGCTCAGGATTTCTGTTCGTTCGCCGAGGCTCTCTGCAATAATCTGTATCTCTGTATTGTCCACCACAGTGGACATCTCACAAGTCGCCAACAGCGGTGAAACCGAATTCCAAACATTGTCAGTGAGCTGAGTCATTATAGCATCAGTACTCACATCCATAACCTCGCCCCGCGAAGCATTCCCAGTGCAATCAATTGAAGCAAAATCGCCAACAACAGTGAGCCGTAATTAGGCGTTGTCAGTCAACGGTATAAGTAAAGTGAATTACTGGGCTTGATAATTGCGTCATTTTGATTTTATTCTGTTTTTTTAATCGATCAACTTCTGATCTTATTATTTATTTGTTGCGCAGCTTAAGACAAAACGAGTTCCAAATTACAACTTGGGGATCTTCTGACTTGTGCCGATAAGTCTAAAAACTATCTGCTTAACTGATCAAAATATGGCGTCACAAATGCAATTTTCATGACTTTCTAAGTAACATCATTATAAGATGTTTTTTTGTAGTCCCCGTTTCTTGTAAATATCAACCACACTGTTGTTTTTGTCATGTTTAAATATCAGCAATTTTAAAGCATGGTTGGATTTTGAGAGTTCTGTCTAAGGAAATAGATTCGAAAATGACCAAAGTACCCTTAGAAATTTTAGGAAAATGTAACCTAGTAATTTAAAGAAAATTTAGTGTTTTACAGTTTTTGTATGTCATAAAACTCATTATTTCAATTCTACAAATATCTTAAAAGTCGAGATGGTTCCAAGTATTTTTTTAACATGGTTTCAAGTACCTACATGTACATTTCTAACAAAAATACCCTGTAGATTTGTGTATGGCAAAATTATAGAAATATGTTACGCTAACCTTCCTAACAATAGGTTTTTCTGACCTATCCCGCTGCAAAATTAACACAATTCTATTTTATTTAAATTTTACAGTAAACAAATTTGTTCTTGAAACCATGTGAAACTCGGGCGACGAAATACGTATAACACACATGCTGATATATCGCCTGACGCCTGATTTTATTTTAATAAAGCTAGAGGAACAATAGACAATGATAAAAGAAAATGTCCATTACGAGAGAGAAATCAGAACATGTGATTATTACTCAATTCGAATTACTTAATAAAAGTCATCAGATCATTATGTGCTGTTGGGTACGTTGGTATATACGTAACTTCTACTGTTTGACCATTTGATACCACGTGTTAATATCAGAAACTTTATTTTTTATGTTGTACGATACATGCGTGATATGGCTACGGTGACCATATGTACTTCTTTTAATATAGGACAGTACTATCTTTTTAAACAGTGTCCTTCAAAGGTTTTATCAAATACAACTAAATGTACTTTTTTTCTGTACATAAAATTATGTCCTACTTTTTGTTTAAATGAAGGAAAAGTAATTATGAAAAAGAAAATAGAAAACTCTTTTTTGTGCATTGCGTATTTGGATTTTAGCCCGCTGTGTAACCATTTGATCGCCTTCCAATTTTAGTAGGCGGGCGGTGTTCACGGCTAACGCAAGCGATCACGGACTCCTGACAGCGCACTTAGAATTCGAAGACGAATTTTACACGTTCAAGCCCAGAGGAGAAAGGTTTAAGAAGGTAGTGTTCAAAGAACCGCCCGGCACGAAAACCTAGGAAGTAGCCAAAACATTGAAAAGCCAGCACGAGGCCATAATCAACTGCGTGCCAATGAAATCAAGAAGAGGAGATAGCCACTCGTACCTGGTCACCGCCAAAAATGAAGCCAACATAGGGGAAATCAAGAGGACGAAACACGTGGAAAACTCCATGATCAAGTGAGAAACATATTTCAAGACACTATGTTACGGATGTCAGGAATTCGGCCGAAGTGCGTGAAATGCGCGGGTAAACACCGGGCCAGCGAGTGTATCAGGCGCAGAGGCGTCAACGAAGTGTGTTAACTGCAAGGACGAGCACGCAGCAAATTTCAGAGGTTGCAAGGCCCTAAACGACTACAAGGAGAAGACATCGCCAAGGACAAGACAACAACTTAGAACAATCACCAGGCCGAGCCCCATAAGAGAAGGCGTCCAATACAGCCAGGTGAACAGGCCAGCAAGCACCTGGTTTTTTCCTGCCTTAAGCTTCCACAACCGAGGAAGCCATCGCCGTAGCGGCCCCCATCCCCTGGAGGCCGCTAGGAACACCACCGAGCAGCGCCGGACAAAAGAACATCATGACGTTATTCAAATAAATTGAGGATTTCAACAAGCTCTTCAACATAAGAGAGCTAATCGCCAAGATCAGGACGCTGAAGGCAAGACTGACAGAAGCCAGCAACGAGTGGGAAGACATGCAAGTTCTGATGTCCTATAGAACGAAATAAGACACTGAAGATTCTACATATCAACATCAATGGAATAAGGGGCAAAATCAGCCAGCTCAGAGAACTCGTCGGCAGGACAACGCCAGATATACTGGGTGTCAATGAAACAAAAACAAACCCACCAGGCATCATAGGATACGAGATGATATACAAGAGCAGGCCAAACCAGGAACCGTATGAAGGAGTGGCAGTATACGTGAAGAGAAGCATTCAATTCGAAGAGCAGGCAACAGACACAATCAGTATAGAGACAGTGGCGATAACAACGAACCACCTGAAGATCATCCCAGCATACAACAAGCCAAATCAAGCCCTAGACGAGATCGAACTAGAAGAACTACTCAACCATCCGAAGACGCTGCTCATAGGAGCCCTAAGCTCCAAGCACACCTCGTGGAACAACAGCACAGCCAACAGGACAGGAACGCGACTCAGGGACTGGATCGACAGGAACGACGCCAACCTCATAATCCCGAACAGAAGGACAAGGATTGCGCGGTACCACGCAGCCGACGCGACGCCACACTAGACATAGGAATAGCCCGGGGCATCTTCGCCACAGCGACCACCATGACGGAACTGCAGTCTGACCACCTGCCAGTAATGTTCAAGACGATGCATCAGCCAGCCCTCGCAGCACCTACGGTCACGTACAACTACAGGAATGCCGACTGGACAAACTTCAGGAGAGAAATCAACGCAGAGTTAAAGATAATTCGCGACTTGGACACCCCTACAAAGATAGAGAAAGCCATGGAAGTCATCACCAGGATAATAAGCGTCGCCAAGGAGGACCACGTTCCCAGGAACCCGGACCTGAAGCAAGGCACGCCGCCACAGCATATCCAACAACAGATCGCGAGAAGGAACCAACTACGCAGGACATATCAAAATACACGTGACCCGAACGACAGGAGAGCCTACCTGGAGGAATACGAACTAACCCGAGCCATGCTGGATTCATACAACAACGAGGCATGCAATAACAGAATCACAGCCGCTAGCCGTGAAAACAACATATGGAACCACATCAAGAAAATCAAGAGCAGCAGGAGCCCATGGACAGTCCCACAGATCAAAGTGACGGGAGACGGCGTGGAAAGCATCATCGTAGACAAGGCAGAGAAGGCGGAGGCATTCATGGAATACTTCGCCAACATCAACAGCCTGACAGAAAATCTTTCAGGCGACAGGACACGAATAAGAGTTCAAAGGCCAACAAACGAGATCGAAGCATTGTCGGCACAGGACACGGACATGATAATCACGAGCCCCAGGGAACTAAGGAGGATCATAAGGAAGGCCAGGCCATACAAAGCACTAGGACCGGACGGAGTAGTCATAAAGGAGGCCAAGTTCCTGCTAAATAAAGCCCTTGTCCAGCTGACGTACATCATCAACGCCTCCATCAGACTACACTGCTTACCGAGGGCATGGAAAACAGCCAGGATCATCGTCATCCCCAAACCAGGAAAGGACAGGACACAAACCTCGTCGTACAGGCCAATTTCACTGCTACCCACCCTAGGAAAAAGCTACGAAAGAGTGCTCAATAAAAGGATCAACGCGGAGCTCCAAACACTAGGAACCATCAAACTTGAAGAATGCGGATTCCAGCGAGGGAAATCGACAGCCATGCAACTTGCCAGGATAGTGAATCACGCAATGACAGGAAACAACACCAAGAAGACCACAACAGCGGCACTCCTGGACCTAGAGAACCCATGTCCACCAATATGCACGAAGCAGGAATCACGCCGGGAATCACGAAGACAGTCATTGGCTACCTAAAGAACAGGACAACAACGACACTGATCAACGGGACATAATCAAGGATATAGGAATGTTCAAAGAAGCGTGATGGCACACCACAATTGTTTTTTTTTTTCAATGACATTACCTATAATTATTCAACTTTCTAGGACTGCGAAAAATCCATGAATATTTTTATATAGTTTGACCATTGTCCTCAGTCCTGTGTCTAAATTTAATTGTTTTCAATATATTGGCAACTGAAAATTGACGTTTTGGACAATAATTTGAAATGCTTTAAAATCTAAATGGTTTAACTTGAAACAAAACGGCTTGGCTCTTCCCTATCTTAGTTTTCAATACTCTATCTTCTCACATTAACTTTTTCTTCAGTTTTCGGCGACTTCCATCTAATCCAGAAGCTAATGTTGGAAGATGGATTATTAAATACTAAGATAACCAATTGCAAACCGTTTTATTCTAAGTTAATCCGTTTAGATTCTGGAACCATCCAGAGTGTCCTAACTAAATTTAAATGAGTCAATATTTCGAAAAACAAAATAATTCTAAATTTGAGTATAGGAAATGTTCATAAATTTTTTTGGATATTAGAAAACTAAATGACTTAAGATATTTAAAAGCCTATTTTTGCAGGCCATGTTTCTTGGAACCATCTCGCATATATACCACTCTTTTAGAATTATACCTCTCTAAGATCAAGGCAACTCTTATTTAGGCATGTTTTTCCTATAGAAATTAAGATATTTTGCTTCCTCGCACTAATGTAGTACTACTTATATTTTACTAATATATTATGCAACATGTTTCTCAAAGTTTTTTTGATATAAGGCACTAATTTAAAGCTTTCTTGGTCCTTCGAGGATTCAAATATAAAATGTGTAAATTATGAGACGGTTTGGCCTATATATCACTATTAGTCCAGTCCCCGGAGCTTAAGAGTGTTGAGCGTGGCAGACTTTACACGGAGAAAAATTTTTCGCGTTTCGGCCGTCTTTGTGATGAGACCAATGATTGGGAGAGAGTATCTGATTCTGGAAGCAGGCTAGGTCACTTCCATTCTGTGATTTTGAGTATTTTTAACCAGGCATTGCCTATTGTTAATAAAAAACATGAAAAGAGAAAGCCTTGGTACATAAAGGGTTTGAGGGTGTCAGGAAGCAATATGCGGAGCCTTCATTATGTTCGAAAGTTTTCAATGGATAATCAACTCTTCTTAGAATATTTTAATCACTACAGGAGAATATATCGGAAAACCATTGCCCTTTCCAAGCGATTGTACTATGGTCGACGAATTGAAAATTCTTGTAATAAATCAAAAGAAGAGTGGTGTATTGTGAATGAGCTCAGAGGGAAAAGGACTGATGTGCCAACAGATTCCGAGTTGAGTGCGGACAGTATTAATTCATTGCTATTGAACTGACCAATATTATTTCAGCCGTTATTGACCCCGAACAATTCATGAGGGATATAAATGTTGCTGAGACTTTCTCTTTTGGTCCTACAAATACACTTGAGGTCAAAAGTATTATTGGAAGGATCAGGAATAAGACTTCTTCAGGATGAGACCAGCTCTCTTTGAGGCTCAATAAACGACTCATTTTTAACGGGTTTGTTTCCTGGTTGTCTTGAGCAGGCAGTGGTTGACCCTCTTCATAAGGGCGGTGACCACAACAGCCCGTCCAATTTTCGTCCAATAGCGCTTCTGCCTACCTTGTCAAGGCTGGTGAGGGAGAGAATGACTTTATTCTTTAATAGACTTTGCCATTTGAGTCCTAGGCTTCCGGGAATCGAGGGGTACGGGTGATGCCATTTTTGTTCTTCTTCACCTTACACCGGACGAAACTCTGGTGAGGCGGATGCAGCAGTGTTCTGTGATATATCTAAAGCATATGACTGTGTAGATCATGGAAGCTGGAAAGGTATGTCTTTATGGGCCCTTCTTTTTGCTGGCTTGGTTCCTATTTGTCGGATCGTGTTCAGAGGGTCAGATTTGGGGGGCATTGCTCGGGTGCCCTACCGATTTCCTCTTGGGTTCCCCAGGTTTCTGTCCTGGAACCATTACTCTTTCTCATATATGTTAATGACCTGCCTGTATTGTCAATAAAGGGCGAGGTAACTATGTTTGCCGATGACACCACCATTATATGGTGTGAATGGGATGTGAAACAGCTGAGATTGGCCTTAGACGATGATCTGGTCAGGGTTAAGGATTGGTGCAAAGCGCCTCTGCTTTAATGCGCTGAAAACAAGTATTTTGAATTTTAGATGTTTAATGGGTGGCATTTCTATAAACGATGAACTTGTCGTGGCACAGAGTTCAAATAACGTTTTGGGATTGACAATTGATGGTGACCATAACTTCAGGAACACATAAATGAGGTCCGCAATAGGGTGTCCACTAGTTGTTATGCGCTTAGAGTTATCACGAGGAGCTTGGATTGCCCTTGTCGAGTCCCACCTTGTCTATGGCATTGGCTTTTGGGGATCATGGGCCCGGTATCTTTTTGACTGGGTCTTTGTTTTGCAGAAGAGAGCGGTTCGTGCCCGCTGTGGAGTGGGGCGACGCGAGTCTTGCCGTCCACTTTTTGTGAAAAATAAAATTTTTACACTTTACTCCCTTTACACCTTGCGGACGGCAAGTATCGTTTTTGCTAAGCATGGGTTAGAGATAGTTCCGGGTAGTTCTTTTGAAACTAGATCGACTGACACCCTCCGGTTACCTATTCCACACTCAGAGCTAGTCAGAAAATCTTTTATATATTTATGGCTAAGAAGATCTTTAATCACCCACCTCTTAGAATATGAATAATAAGGTGCAATATTAAATTTAATAGTGCGTTAAAAAAGCTGCTAGTCACTAAACCATACTACACACTATAGATGAGTATTTTAATGATCTTCTTACCTGATGTTATATCCATTTTATTCTCTGTTTTTTTTTTCTGTTCTTTTTTATTTATATATTTTACTTGTTCTCGTTTCGCTGGTGTATACAGACATTAGTATTTCGTTGTGTATTTTAATATGTTTTTTGTTTTATAATTTTCGTATTTCGTTAAAGTTTCACCAGCTGTTTTGTTTTATAGTTATATGACGGGTTTTATTATTTATAAATTCAGGTTTCAATGTTCCTATTTAGTATGGCTTTGTCAACAACCATTTTGTTTACAGTAAAGCTACTTTTTGATTGATTGATTGATATGACGCGCCATAAATAATCCTTTCGATTCAGAAAATGCAAAAAAAAATAAAAAGCATTTAATTATAGTATTCGTTTGTATTTTAGTGGCGGAAGAGGCTATATCGGAAGCAAGCGATCCACAGAAAGAAAAAGACTTTTGCTTTACAGCTTTTATGCATTTGGCGTGCCCCTATTGGTTGTCGGATTAGTGTTTTTAATGCGAAACGTTTTGCCGGAAGATTCGCCACATAATCCGGGCATTGGACGCTCAAAGTGCTTTCTTGAAGGTAAGCAATTATTTGTGTTTCTATTAATTTTAAATTTTTCGATCATCGCGAAAATGTTCGTCCCAAATGGCCTATATTAATTCAGCCTCTTTCAAGTAAATATTTTCTTTTGGGCCTCTGCATATCAAATTATCAGTATAAATCAATTTAAAATTTAACCGTATATTAAGTTAATAAATTTAAACCGTTGGTTGTATGTTCATATGGACTTTTATTCATAAAATTACCAGATGGAAATTTCTGCTAACAGTAAAAATGTCAAAAAAAAAACAGGAAATTTCTTTTTTCAACAGGAGATTTTGATAAATATATATTTTTAAAAAAGAACACAGTATACGCACAAATTTAACCAAAAATATAACTGTAGGTGGGTTCGTTTAATAGATTTCAGTTACATCGGCACATCAAGTGATTTAGCAACTGTCAGTTGTCAAATTGATAATAGATAAATCCGAGAATATTTTATTCTCTTTTTTTGGCGAGTGGACGTGCCTTCTTCACCTAATACTGATTTCTCAAATTCCTCGGAGCTATAAATAGGTATATTACAATTTACTAAAACTCTACTAAAAGAGTCCTACGAAAATTACCCCCATGATCAACCCAACTTTAACTTAACACTATGATTAAATTAAAATAAAAAAAAAACTGGCAATACTGGCACTAAAACGAATTTAATCGCAAAATTAATTATTAATATATTAATTTATTAATTATAAAATTGGGGGATTCCTTCACATCGTACCATTGGCGAAATGAACAAAGAACGGAAAATGCCATGCAGCTTGGATACATCACTCGCGTCTAGAGATAGCCCGGATGCTTTGGCTGGCGAGCATCTTGACAGCTTTCGTACTTGTGACTTGGCGCGCAATTTGAAAATTTATATGTTGGCCGGTCGAAGCATTTTTGTAAAACAACTTTAGGAAGTAAATTTACAATTTTGGCATTAACTGTTTTAAATATCTTGATAAAATATATATTTTTTTAATCCTGTAGTCAGAAGTATTATATTTCACTTCACGCATGACCCTCCGCTCGCTTCGGGGGCGCAACCAAACAAACCCAATCCACCCAATCTAACCCAAGGCATACCCAAAATGGAAAAAAAACTTTATACAAACATAACCTTAAAAAAAGCCTTTCTACTTTACGGGAATCGAACCCGGGAGTATCCTATCACAAGCATATTATAAAAATAAGAATTACTTTTTAAACATACCATACCTATACCAAAATTGAAAATAATATTTAAAGTAAAGTTGTACTTTCCGAGATATTAAACCATTTAAAAAAAAATTCTAAAAATTAGGCCGTTACGAACTATTATGTTCATATGAAATTTTCTTTATAAAATGTCGTGAGAAATTATATCCTGAAATATTAGCATGTAATTAAAGAACACCTTTTAGAACACGTAGTTAGAATGTAAAGCAAAATTGAAAAATGTATACTGGGTGAAAAAAAAAGTAATCTAGAGCGGTCTCTTTACACACTTCAACTATAGTATAAAAACACTGGAAAGCAATTATATATTGGGTCACCTTGTATCTACGATAGAAAAATTTTGCTTTGATAAAAACTTTGCTGTCACTGTAATTAAAAATTCAGTGGAATCAGAAAAAAATATATACGGAAGGTTTTATTTCAAATAACGAAGTGATGGCCCATTTAACGTATTATATTCGGTTTTAGATGGATGGCCCAACTTGTGGTATTTCTACGGTGAGGCGGGACTCCTGGTAATTTTAAACATAATATTTTTCCTGCTGACGGCTTTCAAAATTAGAGAGGCCAAAAAAGAAACGTCCATGTTGAAGCATACCGACAGCCAGAAGCACACTTACGAGAAAGATAAACAAAAGTAAGTAGAATAAAAATGGAATTGATATTTTCGTTTCGCTATTCCCGTTTCATCTTGGAGACGGTTTTTTCTAGTGGGGGATTAGGAAATACATATCTATGGTGGTATAGCTTCCAGAACTGTATGAGACTCCGGTCGAGACCGACCCAATGAAACCCTTTCCTCACTTCTTCTATATGCTTGATGTTTTTCGTACGATTTTATCCTTATTATTAGTATTCGATACTTAAAATGTTAATTTCTGACCTGATGATATGATATTCTAATAGCGTTTTTATGTATGATTCAAGATTGGCAAATAATCCAATATTTATTTGCTCGTTTGTTAAAAAAAAATATAGTTCTATACCTAGGATGACCATAGTGTTTAAACAAAAAATAGTACATTTTGCAAAGGAAAAGCACCGCCCCGATAAGCCTAGCATGTCAATTTTCAGCCAGTTTTATAGTATACACATTACACATATATTAATTACTGCACTTATTAACAGGTTTAATTTGTACGTCAAGCTATTATTCGGCATGGGCGTTAACTGGAGTATGGAGGTAATCTCCTGGTTAGTTAACTGGAGGACCAACGGCAGTATTCAGTACATCTGGTACGCCACCGACTTTGTTAACGCGATGTATGGCGTTTTCATATTCTTTATATTCGTGTACAAAAAGAAGACCTGGAAGCTTTTACAGAGACGGTAAGCCTTAACGATTAAGCTAATAATGTTTTTTTACCTGTCACTGTACAGCGAAATATATTGACATGGTTCTAAAAGATATCTTGATCACATTATTTTTTTTAAATTTTAACAAAGATCAGTTTGGTGTGATAAAGACAAATGCAAAAGTTTGTTTCGAAAATTATCAAAACTGTAAAGTTTTTGGAAAAATCGGGTTTTAACATTTTTCCGAAAGTAAAGCTTCGATCTCTATGCAAATCTACTAAAATGTCAATATATTACTGAAGTGTACAGGGGCGGGAGTGCGATTTTTACACTTTTTCCATCAGACGCGGCTTTTTCTAGCCTACTGTTTACTGTTTTGTTTTTTGTGGTGGTGGGCTGAAGAGTTGACCACGTTTTTTTTGGGACATTACACTTTGTTTTATCGAAAATAAAGAAAAACAGTAACGGTCATCGACAATGGAGTTCAATATTTTCCTAAAGGTGTGTGTCGAATGAAAGGTTTGAATGTGCAAGAATATGTCTAGTAACTAAATTAGGATATCTGGTAGTTTTTTCGAGACCAGCCGAAGCCGAGGGATAACTTTCCTAAAATATTCGTAAACGAGAGAAAAATTGCCGTCATAATTTTTATATTCGATAAGAAAATTTCTCATGAAATTTTTAATAAATAATAGAATTTTTGAGAATCATTTTGACAATATTAGTCCAATTAAATTGATAAATAACAATACATATGCTAGTTGTGATGTATTTATTTATCATGCGTCCGACTATATTTCGTGTGGTTGACACAAATTTTTGCTGTTTTAAAATGTCTCATTTTGGTAAACAAGTCGGAAGAGTTATTAGAGAGAAAGTAGAAGAGAAATCGATTACACATTCTTCCGGAAGACGCTGAACCTGAAACTAGCGAAGCGGAAAGTATGACATCTACTCATGCCTTGACCACAAACAGGAAGCCAAAGGCCAAAACAGCCATCCCAAGAACAAAACCTCAACAAACACAGACGGAGACTAAAAAACAAGATAAACCACCAGTACCACCACGAATAGTAATTAAAGCAAAAATAGACACACGCATTCGTGCTTAAAGGGCTGGATGGCGATATATCCATAACGGAAATTAAGCGCGAACTGAAAGAAACATGTAATATGGACACCGGTGAAATATACACTATAAAGAAAACTAGGGATCCACTATTTTCAGTGGTAGTAAGCAACCAATATATGGTAGAAAGATTAAACCAGGAGTGCAAAACTTTGTTTAATATCAGGATCACCGGGGAAAATAGGAGAAGCGCCAAGGTGATAATTCAATGTAAAAAAGCCTAGATTTCGGTCACTCTGCCACATATTGCAAACGTGAAATTAAGTGTAGTAAATGTGCCTTACAGCACGAAATCACAAGTTGCAATTCCGAAAATATAAAGTGTGCAAACTGTGGCGGTGAACACCGCTAAATCGACGAGCGATGCTCTGTATATATATTTAGGATTAATAAATTAGAACCTAAAACATAAGCAACGAACCAAAAACAGCAACTCGTAGCAGCCCCTCAACCAGCAAAACCGGCATGGAAGGGGAAAAATCAACTTTTAACCCCCCTGAAACGCATGTCAACCAGGGTAAAGGATGCGAAGTAAACACGCAAGGCCCAGAACAGGAGATGCGGTAGGGGCCCCCTCCAGGACCATCCACCTAGACGTATAATAAGGATTTTCCAGAAATGCCTAGAAATAATAATAAAATACCGAATCAAGTAGTACTTCGATATGGGTACAATAAGAAATAAACCAAAAAATTTCCGAAATCAATAAACTTGTCAATCTTGATGCGTTACTGAGAGCCTTGGACCATTATCTTCTTAATTTCATGCAGAGGTGATAAAATCGCCTTTATGCAACAATCGATAAAATTTTTCACTAAAAAGCTTCAAAATTTCGATTTTTAAATGCGGAGAATCCTATGTTGGAACTGCAATAGTATAAAGCCAAAGAAAGGAGAATTTGAACGAGTAATTTATTCAATATAATTTTTCTATTAGAAACAACACTTGCATTACACGGTGGGCGAGGCGTGGCCTGCCTAATCCACAGATCCATCCAATATAAAAGGATGACCTGTGAATTAGTGGGGGGCAGCGTCTGACCCAGAATGGGTGGCTACAAACAGCGTCTGACCCAGATTGGGCGGCTGAAATTTACAACTCGCCAACCCGCCTGGCAAGCGTGGCGTTTTATCTGCTAAAATACCTTCAAAATGACGTTACATTTAAAGGCGAAACTACCCCAGGCGAGTAGGACAAATTGTCCAGAATCTCGCACCGACCGTAGGTCGGTCTGTCTCAAGGATTCTGGGGGAGACAAAAATTCGACGTCCAAACCCTTTACGGGATCGAAAAGTAAAATAAGATCTTTAAGAATTGCAACATATAACTCCAGAATATTGGCATCAGAAGAGAAGCTTTTAGAAATAGAAGGGGAATTAACACATATTAATTGGGACTTTCTTGGCCTCTGCGAAATACGGAGGAGAGGAGAATCGATGATGACACTCAAGTCTGGACATATCTTTTACCACTCAGGCTTCCCCGATAAATCTGATGGAAGCACTGGTTTCCTAATACATAAAAACAAGCTAAAGACATCATAACCATCAAAAGCATATCCCCTCGGATTGTTTATGTAATAATTCGACTGAATCAAAGATACCAATTAAAGATCATCCAGGTTTATACCCCAACAACCGACTATGAAAACGAAGAGGTTGAGGAGTTTTACGAAGATATTATGAGAGCATTTCAAGAATCCAAATGTCATTACACATTCATAATTGGCGACTTCAACGCAAAAGTTGGGAAGAAACAAGAAATATCGGAGACTATATTGGGCAGGTTTGGCCTAGGAGAACGAAACGAAAGAGGAGATAATATGTTGATTAATTTTCTTCTCCAACAAAATTTGTACCTCATGAACAGTTTTTTTCCAGAAAAAAGAACACCGTAGATATACATGGACGAGCCCAGATGGGAAAACGAAAAATGAAATCGACTACATAATAACAGACAAAAAACAAATTGTAACTGACGTTACAACGCTCCAAAGATTCCATACTGGTAGCGATCACAGACCGGTCAGAGCCAAAATTAAATTAAGTCTTGCCAAGGAAAGACATAAAATGGTGACAAAGAAAAATTCCAAGAGATGGAACACACCTACCAATATTGAAGAATTCTCAAGAACAGTATCAGCCAATTTGGACAAGACCCTGATTGACGTGAATGACATCGGAGCTGTAAACAACGCCATACTAGGTGCAGTCAAGCGTGCAGACAATCAATATTGTGCAAAAACAGGCGAACATGATAATCTTCGACAAAGTACCAAAGACCTCATGAGGTTAAGACGAGAACTAGGTACCGAAAGAAGATACTCGAGAGCAACTGAGAAGCTTGAATAAAGATATCCAAGGAAATAAGAAAAGATTTAAGAAAGTTCAATCAGGATATTATTAAACAAGCTATAGAAGAAAATAGAAGCATGGAGATACTCAGAAAAAACATCTCAAATGGTAAAAAATAAATATTTACCCTCCAAGATAAAACCGGTACACAAACGAACAATAGGGAAAAGATACCAAGAAAGCCAAGAGGAAATCCGTGCAATTGCATGTCACCCAAGGGTCTTAAATCAAGGGTCAGAAGAAATACCAGACATATCCGTAGATGAATTCGAGAATGCAATAAGGGAAATGAAGAATAATAAAGCACCCGGAGAGGACGGAGTGGTTATAGAATCCATTAAACTTGGGGGAGAGAGATTAATCAACACGTTAGTATTGCTATTCAATCTACGCATCCATACCGGTATAATCCCCAGTGAATGGAATAATGCTGTAACGATTCTGCTACACAAAAAGGTGATCAGACCTTGGTAATTGTAGACCTATTAGCCTTATCTCTATAAGCTATTCACCAAAATAATCCCCAAACGTCTCGAAGCAAAATTTGATTTCTACCAACCTAGAGATCAGGCTAGCTTCAGAAGTGGTTATGGAACAAATGGTCATGTTCAAGTCGTCAAGACCCTTATAGAGAAGACTGTTGCATATAATAGGCCTTTGATACTTATATTTATTGATTTTCAAAAAGTTTTCGATACAGTCAACTTTACAGCAATACTGGCAGCCTTGAGGCAAAGTAGAATAGAGTACAGATATGCAGAGCTCATCCAATACATATACGCCAATGCAACCGCAAGTGCAATACTTCATAAACCAACAAATAAATTCAAAATAGAGAGAGGTATCCGGCAAGGCGAAACAATCTCCCCAAAAGTTTTCACAGCAGTTCTCGAATGTATTGTTAAAACACTGAGCTGGGAGCCCAGCTCAGTGTTTTTAGAATGGGTTCAGCTTATGCCTAGTTCTTGATCAAATAAGATTTAACTGCATCTTGTTAAAATGTGTTCGAGATTGAGAGGACGTTTAGCATTTTAAGTAATTATGTGTGTTATAGTTATTTTAGTTTGAGGAAAAATAGGAAAATGTTGATCATACCATATATATTCAGGGTTATTCCTCATATTTTGACATCCACCTACAGCCTTTATTTTTGGAGATAGACACAAACTTTGAATACATAAGATTTTTGTAAACCGCCACCATTTGTAATCAGATAAAAATACATATCCTTAATTTTAAAGATAAAAGTCGATAAATAGAATTATATACAAGGTGTTTCATTTAAAAAAACCTTACAACTTTGTTCTTTAGTCTTTTTCTATCTCCTATAATAAATCCGGTAGGCACTGTCTAAATATACGGACCAATCCTGTACCTACATAAAACAAGAAAACAATATTTGCTATTAAAAGCCGAAAAAATATCTGTATTGATCAAAGGCACTAAATGGCAGATTGCTTTTTTTTATGATAAATATATACAGATATGAATATACGGAGCCTTAAGAAGCTGCCGTTTGGCACCACAGTGATACGATAATTTAGCTTTCAATGAGCTCTCATTGTAAAAAACGGCAGTTTTTATTGTATTGTGCCCACGTTTTTTTAGTTTTTTGGGTCAACTCTTATCGATAAGTACCTAGAAGACGTCTAATATGCTGTTCCATGTTTGTGTTGTCCGAATTTTAGATTTAATTGGAAAAAGTCGCAAGAGACCGTACTCACAGGTACCACGCCCACTCCTAGCACTAGTAACAATAAAATCGCCTTACAATAATTCCGTAAGTTTATATAGAGAAAATAGTTTCTATGGTACGTGGATGGTACTACAAGGCGGTGCTAACAATTACAGGGAACGTAGGTACGGTTCGACCAAGATAACCGTGTCCGTTAAATTAATGTCGACATGAGAAATACTGCACCTTTAATGTCATCAAAATAGCAACACTTAGACACCCACGATATATCCATCTCTTGGTAACCTCAACAAGAAGATAATAATTGTCACAAGTTACCAAGAGATGGATATATCAGATCTTTTTTTTTTTGTTTGAGTCAGCTAAATTTGATTTTCGCAAAGTTTTTATCAAGTATTTATCAAACTTCTGACTTGGGTAGCCGAAATAAGTTCCAGTATACTTGGAAAATTGTCTGTCATTCTCATTTTTCAATCGACAAAGTTATCTTGGTCGATATCTTCGGTGACAATAACGGAAAACTGTGTCAATATTTTAGTTTATTATCGGTAACTTTTAGGATGAAAATAAACCTCTTTAAAGCTGAAATAATCTCCACTTTATTGCTGTACTAATATGATTGCCAACATCCGTAGATTAGAATTTGGACTGTGGATCTTTACTTTGAAACCCTAAGCACCATTTTATTCAATAACCAAATTATTGTGAAGGTATTAATTTATTTATTACAGCCTTAAGTGCTGATTAATTTGCTTTGAGAAAGCTTCCGTTTAGGCATCTAAAATATTGCTGATAATAAACTGAGATAACTTGAAGGGTACAGGGGAAAAACGATCTGTCACATTTCTTATGGGAAACTTTTTTATTATTGATTTCACAGAAAATTTCATTCTTGATAAAAATTGGTGCTTGGAAAAAAACTAATTTTGACAATGCCAAATTAAGGATAAGTTATACAGGGAGCTTAAAAAATACAAAAATGATGGTTAAAAAAACAAAAACTTTGGAATATCGGAAAACCTTCTACAGAAAAAATAAAGCTCCTATCAAGATTACGGTTACAAGAAGCATTAAACGAACTTGAACGCTTGCAACAAATAAACCATGAAATTAATGGAAGAATCAGTATAAGTAAAGAACATTTTGAAATCGCTTTGGCTGAGAAAGATGACAAAATAAATGAGCTCGAGGATGGAAATGAGGGATTAAGAAAGGAAATGGATAAGTAAGCCTTAAACAACGCCGCAGAACTGAAGAGTTTGAAGCAGACATATTGGAACAAGAGATGGGAATGGTAGAGAAGCTAAATAAAAAAGGTGGCTACTACAGCTAATTTAAAAAGGGAATTACAGGATACTCGTAATCAGAAGATGGACTTAGAAGATGCTTTTAGAGTACAAATGGAACGAGCTAATACTCTGCAAAGGCACATAGATGAGCATCGGGTTCTTGGCTCTACTGATAAAATGGACAAGCAATCACAAACGTGCACTAATAACCCCCCAAACAATGATAAATTAGTAGAGTTAAGTCGAGAACTCAACGAAAAATTAGAGGAACTTGAAAAGATGCGTGGAAACCTGATGGCAAGCCTGGAGACATTAAATTCAGAGAACGAGTATTATGCCCAAGAAATAACCAACCTAAAAAACTATTGCCGATTTCGCATCAGAAAGTACTATTCCCAAAGGTGGTGAAAGCATCAAGCAAATCAATAATCAAAAAGTTAATATCAAAGACAAAACTAAAGCTACTCGTAAAATATTGTTCCTAGGTAATGAGAGGGGAAATACTTGTACCACTGCGCTACATTATCTTCTTGGGTGCTCAGAGGATCCGTTCTATTCTGTTACGGGATTTTTGTCTCCGGAGGAAATTGCTGAAAGGATGTTTAGTAAGACTATAAACTTTTCACATGAGGACAATGTTGTGGTCTGTCTGGACATTTGTAATATTAATGTAAATGCATGGGTTTGGCGTAAAATATTCTCAGTAGGTAAATATTCTAATCTAATATTGTGTTTTAAATATACGTATAGGAATGATTCTCTTTATGGTAAAGTATATAGATTGCTTAATG
>MU183201.1:0-80364 GCA_016904865.1 Pissodes strobi | reverse complement strand
CATTAAGCAATCTATATACTTTACCATAAAGAGAATCATTCCTATACCTATATTTAAAACACAATATTAGATTAGAATATTTACCTACTGAGAATATTTTACGCCAAACCCATGCATTTACATTAATATTACAAATGTCCAGACAGACCACAACATTGTCCTCATGTGAAAAGTTTATAGTCTTGCTAAACATCCTTTCAGCAATTTCCTCCAATGGAGCGTCCGGAGACAAAAATCCCGTAACAGAATAGAACGGGTCCTCTGAGCACCCAAGAAGATAATGTAGCGCAGTGGTACAAGTATTTCCCCTCTCATTACCTAGGAACAATATTTTACGAGTAGCTTGTAGTAGGAATGGATTTGCACAGTACTTCAGTTCGGTGTTTTCAGATGTAGAAACTCTTAATTATCAGAAAGTGGGAGTGAGAGATTATTTTTGCACAAGAACGGCAGCAAAAAAGTTAAAGGGTAACAGGGCTATAGGACCGGATGGGTTCCCTGACTACATTCTGAAGGATTGTATTGATTGCCTGAAAATGCCGTTGGCATTTTTGTTTAATTTGAGTTACATGACTGAAACTTACCCTGAGGCATGGAAAACAAGTAAAGTAATTCCAGTCTTCAAGAATGGACTGAGACAAGAAGTAAAGAATTATGGGCCAATTACAATACCCTGTGCAGTGTCAAAGTTATTTGATAGAATATATGATGGTGTCAGGTATAGTATTGTTGAATGTCAGCATGGTTTCCTCCCAAAAAAGTCAACAGTTTCTAATCTAATAAGTTTTTGCCAATATATCCATGATGCTCTAAATGATAAAGGACAGGTTGATGTGATTTATACTGATATGGAAAAGGCATTTGATAGTTAAACACAGTGTAATTATAAACTCACTTATAAAGCAAAATATATCCCCCAAAATCACAAACTTAGTTAGATCATACTTGGGTGGTAGGAAACAGTACGTGGAAATCATGGGAGCCAAATCGAAAATATATATCAGTGGCTCGGGTGTTCCACAGGAGTCAAACTTAGGGCCTTTGTTTTTTATTATAGCAATAAATGACGTTCGCATTGGCATAGAGAATTCTAAAGCGTTATTGTTTGCCGATGATCTTAAAATATTTTTAAAAGTTGCTGGTGATTATGAATGTGTCTGCAGAGAGATTTGGATAGTACTGTTGATTGGTGTACGTCAAACGGTTTTAATTTTAATGTGAGTAAATGTGCGAAAATGTCATTTACACTCGAAAAGAAGCCTACCGTGTTTGGATATGAAATAAATAATACTAGTATCGAAAATAGTATAATGCAGAGAGATCTTGGCGTGTTGTTGGATGAAAGGATGCGATTCACCGAACACATTGTAGGAAAAATAAATGACGCACACAGGACAATGGGATTCATCGTCAGAACGGCCAAAGGTTTTGACGTAAAGGTTCTGCTCAGGTTGTTTGACAGCTTAGTGCTGCCCAAACTGGAGTATGCAAGTATTATATGGTCACCCCAATATGAAGTCTGGTGTAAGTCAGTCGAAAGGGTTCAAAGAAAATTCCTAAAGTTTATTTTTCTTAAAAGATATGGGTATTATCCTCCACAGGGATATGACCACGGCACGTTACTGAACCTGTTCGATAGGCTTTCCCTAGAGAACAGAAGAAAAAAAATAAATTTGATTTATATGTTTAAAATTCTAAAAAACCAAGTGGAATGTCCGGACTTCCTTCCAAAATTGCCATTTGCCATTAATGTGGGTAGCACTAGGCAAAACAGGGTGTTTTATTTAGACTTACCCAGAACAAATACTTATAAAGCGTCCCCATTGTATAGGATGTGTAATATTTTTAATATGTTTGCCAGTGACCTAGACTTGGACCTGCTAAATTTAAAGGCTTTCACCAAGATCATATATAAAAAACTGCAAGAGTTTCAAGGACAGGACAACTGGTAATTGATCCATGGTTTTTTATTCCTATGTTTTTGTTTGTGCTTATTCTTAATACTAGTTATAAGATTGTATCGGTAAATGGCACACTGCTGTAGATACTATAAGAATAAATAAATAAAAGATAAAAATAAAAGTCAAATACCATTTTTTTCAAAAGTGCATCGTTGCTGAAAAAAATAAGGACAAAATTAAGAAAAAGAGGGGTTTTTCAATTATTGACATGGTTTTTTTCCGCAACGGTGCACTTTTGGAAAAAATGGTATTTGACTTTTATTTTTATCTTAATAGGAGCTTTATTTTTTCTGTAGAAGATTTTCCGGTATTCCAAAGTTTCTGTTTTTGTAACCATCACTTTTGTATTTTTTTAAGTACTCTATATATGTATCCTTAATTTAGCATTGTCAAAATTACTTTTTTTCCAAGCACCAACTTTTATCAAGAATAAAATTTTCTGTGAAATCAATAATAAAAAAGTTTCCCATAAGAAATGTGACTTAGATCGTTTTTCCCCTGTACCCTTCAATTGTTTCCGTTATTTCCCTTGGGCGTACTAGACACCACTAACTAGTAGAGGAAGGTTTGCAGTTAAAAAATATTATTAACTCACTTGGCAGCATACAGTACGATTTGCCAACCTAAATGCTGTCCAAAGAAAAAGTACTAACACCATGCATGTAGATTGTAGATATAGTATATTATAAGCTCCAGAATATATAAATAGTTTGCTTTGTGCCTTAGATTCGATCAGATTTACAACGGGATTGATTCCAATCAGTCACCATGTTTTCAATAGCCTAGCTTTAGTTAGTTTTCAATTGAAACCATATATCTACGCCGTTACTTTAAAATATCGTACTTGTCTCAATTAAAATCTGACTAAAGCAAAAGTCTGTTTTATTTATGCATCACTCAAGTCAAGAATATAATTTTACGAAAAATAGTTCTTGAGAATAGTGTATGACTATTTATTACTCACTGCCTGTTATTATAATTTGAGCATATATGTAATTTTCAAATTAAAGAAAAAGGAGAGCCTGCTTACACATGCAATGTCCCCATTTTAAATTTGCTTAAGTGCAAAATAGGTTTCATAAATCTAGAGAAAAACCTAGATAGGTAGAGAGAGAGTTTCTTTTAAAGAAAACCCAATTATTTTTCAGACCTATCAGGGCATGTATCGCATTTATTTAAAAACAAATCATCGAGCTTCAGTAGTGCTTGGTAACGGGTACACTAAAAATAGTATAGACCATAAAGTTTGAGTTCTAACATTTACGTAATGGGTTTAATAACTGGAAACAATCGTGTTTTTTTTTATTTCCAGGTACTACAATTTCATCGGAAAACCACATTTGGCTCACACCATGACTAGTAACAACACTCGTACGAGCCACTATTCGTCCACGAATTATTCTACGGCAGATACCAACTTATCGGACAGGACCAGTGCAGCCAATGGACGAGGAAGACCGGAAGAATTAGCTTTAAGACGAGTACCATAATAATTATATTTTAATAATTTCGAGCTCTTGACCCTAGGCCGTGTTCATTTTTAAGCGCAAAACACTTAATTTCTGTAGACTAGTATTCATGTATGTCTTAATCACATGAAATTCCTGCGTCTTATGCGAATAACGAAACAGGGCCCGTTCGCTTTTCACATTAGTATTATTTTTTTGGCGGTGCCAAATGAGAAACTATTTTAATATGAAACAAAACAAACTGCCCGGAATTGACTTATTTGGGGCCAACTTTTGCAGTTGTTATGATAGTCTAGTCAAACGGATACTTAAATACATGTACTTAATTTTTCATGCACTAGTATTTTTTACTTCACACATTTATTTGTTTAACTTATTATCATTTTTTACTTCTTATTTAATATATGTTTATTTCTATTTTTTCAAGAATTCGTTTGTTTGTTTAAAACACTAAAACTGTATTCGTTCTGCCATATTTACATGAATATATTTAGATAAGTATATTATATGATATTGAATCGCAAATTAAAATCTCCAAAATACGTATATGCTCCTTGCATCTCAAACGTGTTTTACAGCCATTCCAGGATAAATGAAATAAAATATTTAAAAGTGAAAAAAGTATCCATAAAACAAGAAAAAATATCTTTGTTAGTCTTCTTCAGGGTAATCTCCAGTGCAAATACTATATGCAAAGATCCATACAGACTGGATCTTTGCTACATGTATAGATGAGATGGTGTATGTGTTCTGTGCAAATGGCTCGTTCGCAAGAAACATATGCTTTCTTGGTCCGTTTGTTATCCGTCGAAGACATATTTGACAGAATCTTTTTTCATTTGGTTTTCCTGGCTGTAATTGTGTATAGAGACACGTAGGGGCAGACTTAAGTTTGGTATCTTCTTCTTCTTTTTCCTCAGCAATTTGATGTCCACTCCTGAACATAGGCCTCTTCCAATGATTTCCATGTCGATCTTTGCAGGGCGGTCTGGATCCAATTCTTTCCCGCATGTCGTTGGATGTCGTCTCTCCATCTCGCCTTCTCTTTGACTCTCTTGGTCTCCTTGCATCAGGGTTTTCGTCCATTTCGAGTTGTTTCTGGCTACGTGGCCTGCCCAACTCCATTTCAACCTCGCTACTTTTTTAATGATGTCGCAAACTCCTGTTCTTCTCCTGATGTCTTCGTTACGTATCATATCTCTAAGGCTTACTACTAGTATTGCTCTCTAAATCGCCCTTTGGCAGACCCAGAGGTGGAGTGCACTGTTTGCTGTAAGTGTCATTGTTTCTAGTCCATTTCTCGCCACTGGCACGACGCATGTATCATAGACTTTTCTATTTATATTTGTAGAAATGGTCGGTTAACTAAGGATGTAGCTGAGGTTCCCGAATGCCATCCAGGCGAGGCTGATTCGTCGTGTGATCTCTGCTGTTTGATTTTCTCTCCCAAGTTGGATGTTATGTCCCAGAATCCCAGATAGGTATACTGAGTTACTACCTCCAGAGTGTAGTTCTCAATGGTGACTATAATGTCATTTGGACTCATGATTTTGGTCTTTTGAAGGTTCATTTTGAGACCAACAACTTGGGAGGCGTCCTTGAGTTCTTGGATAATTGTTGATAATTCGTTTGGCGTTGCTGAACAAGACAATATCATCTGCAAAACGGAGATGGTTGAGACGTTTTCCGTCTATGTTGACGCATTTCTGCTTCCAGGATAGACACTTGAACACCTCCTCCAAAGCCAAGATGCACAATTTCGGTGAAATTGTGTCCCCTGCCTGACCCCCCGCCCCACGACAACCGTTCCAGTTATCCAGTCTTCATCAATTTTTACATGCAGGGACGTGTTCTCGTAAATGTGGCGGATTAGGTTTGTATATCTGCAGTCAATACGGGCATTGTTCATCGCTCTCATCACTGCCCAGGTCTCGATCGAGTCGAACGCTTTCTGGTAGTCTACAAAGGTCATGTGAAGCGGAATGTTGTACTCCATACATTTCTTTATCAGTGTGAGTACTATTTGAATATGGTCGGTTGTGCTGAAACCCTTTCTGAATTCTGCCTGTTCGACTTGATAAAAGTCGAACTTCTGGCTCAGGCGATTTCTTATGATTTTTGTTAACAGCTGGTAGAAGATAAACAGCAGGCTGATGAGCCTGTAATTTTCCATGTTCGTATTGTCACCTTTTTTGAAGAGGAGAATGACCTCTGCATTTTTCCAGGAATCTGGAATCATTTCTTCATCGAGGCATTTATTCAGTAGAATTAAGAGGGCTTCTTTAAGTGTCTCCCCTCCAATTTTTATCATCTCGTTCGTGATCTGGTCTTCTTCTGGAGCCTTATAATTTTTGAGATGTTTTAAAGCTGCCTCTAGCTCGTTATTATCTATGGACTCTAATTCTTCTGATCCCACGTTCAAGATTGATTTTCGTGTTTCGCCTTGCGGGGCTGCCACTGATTGTTTGTAGAGCTTTCGATAAAAGTTCTCAACAGTTTCAGCGATCCTATCTCTTTCACTGACAATTTTTCCCTGGTCATTTTTCATTTGGTGAATGATCAGCTTGCCCCTAGATCGCATAGAACGAAGCACTCTCATGTTCGTGTTTGTTCTGATGGTATCCTCGATCAATCTTGTGTTTCGTGTTCTCTGATCCCTTCTGATAGCCGTTTTCACTTTTTTATTGAGATCATTGTATGTGGGTGAGTTTTTGGCAGCGTTTCTTCATTCATCTATAAGGTTTTTTGTTTCAGGGTTGAATTTTGGATTCGCCTGTTTTTGAAGTGCACTCACTTTCTTTACTGCTGTTCGAACGCTGGTAGTAATTTTGGTTGAGAGCTCGTCTAATTCCATTTCTCGCAATGCTTCTGTTGGTTGTAGCGTCTTGTCGATATATCGGTTGCAGTGGCGTAGCGTGCATGGATGCGAGTGATGCGTCGCATCCCTTTAGAAAATCTCAACTTCCACAATATTCAGTTGCCTTTTATTTTATTTTTATTTCTATACAATAAATTTCCATCCATCATGCTTGTTCTGGAATTCTTCTGCATAGTACATTCTAATACCTATAGAGAAAAAATATTTAAAAATGAAACTGATCGACAGCGGCTACACGGATCCAACGAAACCTGAAGCGAACGAAAAATGCAATGGAAGAATGTGTCGGTGTACCTCACATCAACCGGCCGGGAAATAACATTGTGTTGTCCGCGGGTAGTCAATGAACCTCCTCTAGGCGAACGGCTACACTGTGGCAAGTTTTAAGCTCTTGGTGATGCGATTTAGTAAACACATCTCGTATGCATTTCGGCTGTTCTCGTGGGCGTTTTCTGGTAAGAAAAGTGACTGTATTATCGAAAAACTATTCCGTACTTCTGTCTTTCTGTAATTTACCTTAGTGACAAATTACAAATTATTAAATTACAAAAAATTAAAAAATTAAATTCTATACTTTTGTCTCCGCTTTTGTTATTCAATAGTGAGTAAGCACACAAAATGTTTTGTTGCTAATATAATATGTATGATGTATGTGTTATTTTTTGCTGATTCATTTTTATATTCAATGACATAAAAAAAGGTAATAATTAATAAAATATTAATAAATTTTGGCAAAGTTTAGATGCGGTCTCAGACAATTTTTCGTCACGGGCGTCTAAGGATCGCGGTCAAAACCGTCGCCTATTAGAATTCTTGCCTTATTTGCAATAAAATAGGGTAGAATAATAATTATTGTTGATTTCAGCGTTTAGTAAAATACCAATTCTGAATTTTGTGTATTTTTTCTGAAATTATTTAGATTTTGATTGGGTTAGTTTGGATTAGTTAGGGATATAATAATTTGAATAAAGATTAGTAATATTTTATTTAGTTTCATCACCAATACTGAGAAAATGTAATGTTCAAACATGGCGCGAAAATTTAGGCAATCAGCGTTAATGTTCCCGCGATCCTTAGCCGCTCGTTTTTTCGTCTGCGGCGCATTTTCCACTTTTTGCTCATTGCATCCCTTAATGTTTTCCTCACGCTACGCCACTGATCGGTTGTATTCCTCTTCTATTTCTCTTAGCTCACTTATGGCGGGACGGCTCTTTCTTTCTATTAGACGTTTTCTCTCCAGTTGGGTATTGATATGTATTTTGGCCCTATCAACCTATGGTTACTGCCCGTATTGAAGTGATTTATGACCGATACATCTAAGCACATTCGGTACTTCGATGTGAGGATGTAATCTATTTCGTTTTTGATCCTGCCGTCGGGGCTTCTCCAGGTCCACTTTCTTTCTGGTGTTTTCTTGTAAAAGGTGTTCATGCAGTAGACACGTTCTTTGTTGAGGAAGTTTATCATCGTTTGTCCTCTTTTGTTTCGTGTTCCCAGTCCAAAATTCCCAATAAAGGAGGAGTCCGTGGGGGACTTTGCTCCTATTTTGGCATTAAAGTCGCCGAGTATAATGGAAAATGGGGAGTTTTCTGTGTTCTTTGCTGCTGCTAAATCCTCGTAGAACTGTGCCACTTCTTCCTCGGTTGAGGTGGAAGTGGGGGCATAAGCACAAATGATCTGAATGCTAAACATTTGGTTCAATTTCAGTACGGCGTAGATCACACTGTCTGATAAGGACTTGGTCTTGGTGATGACGTGTTTCATCCTGCTATGAATTAGCAGTGCTGCGCCACCGATATGTGAATTTTCGTCCTTGTTATTTTGGACTAGAAGGTGTCCCGATTTGAGAATGATGGTTGCTTCGCCTTTTCGGCTCGTCTCGCTGTTCCCGAGCACGTCCCATTTGATGTTCTGTAGTTCGTGCTCTAAGCAGGCGAGATGCCCATCAAATCTCATGCTGCGAATGTTATACGCTGCGGTATATAGAATCTTATCTAGGTTTTGGTTTTCGTCGTTTTCCTTGTAGTTTGTGGCGATTTTTTACCTCCTCCAGATTCCGGGATGCAGACTCCTTTCGGAGTGTGGGAGTTACGGGCATTGGATATTCCATCCATCTGGGGACCAGTTCCGTTTTTTTCAAATTTCGCCATGTGAATTTTGGAAGGCTTTTAGCCATAATCTTCCACGCTGGCCAGACGGGTTGGAAGATGGTTTTGTAGCCGCCCACTCTGAGTCAGACGGTACTGATCACTATATCTGGTTATCCTCACTTGGTTTAGCCTGTGGGTCAACAGTAGTCAACACAGTTACCAGGGTGTGGCGCTTGGAGCTATCATTAAACAAAAGTTTGGTATATTCACTACATATGAGCTGCAAGGCAAGCTTTTTTAGAAAAATGCGTCTTTCGGATATAACTGCAACCTTCTCATCGTTAGCTTTGTGTATAATATAACAGTTTACAGCTTCTATAGTGAGAGAAAAAAAATTATGAAAGCCATTTGAAGCTCACATGCGAACACAAACTGGTGGTGTGTTGATAGCCGTCTCATCTGTTCTGAAAGCAAGGAGTGTGACAGTTTGTACGGATGCTATTCAGCAGACTTTTGTTGAGGTTAAGACGGAAATCATTCATTATTGATGGAGTATACATTCCTCCAAACTCGGTTAACGAGAAATACGAACAACACACTTTGTCAGTGATTGACATTAGAGAGCAATATTTTAATTCTCATTTCTTTGTGTTTGGAGACTAATCTACCGGGCGGCGTAAATACATTCTTTACCATGGTACAGATGGCTTGGTCTCTGTACCGCAGTAAACAATATTACCGAAATAACGCGCAAATCAGACATACATTGCTTACTACGCTGCAGATGTTTACACTATCTGTATGCTTACTGCAGCATAACATATAAAATTTCTATTATAAGTAAAACCGTTTTAAATATCTCTCGAATGCACATTGCAAAATTATGTGATATATCGTTTCTCATATTTTCGAGGCTAAGGAATTCGATTAACATACTATTTTCCATGATAGAGGGTTGGGTTGGTTTTTTTTCTGTAAAACCTAGATGTGCGTTTTTGTGAAGTAGTTAGACATATGAGACAAAATTGAGGAAAAATGTTCGACGAGGGTGGTAACTGTGCTGTATGTATTCATGGTCGCTGACCTATTATTAGAAAATTTCACAAACTAAGCCTCAGGCGCACGAGATGGTGAAGCAGAGGCATTTCTTGGTTGAATATCGATTGTATCTTTGTTATATACGTCGTTTAAATTAATTCCATGAATTATTTCCTACGAATCCATATCAATACTACTAAAAAAGATGTGGAAATATCCTCTTCCAGCGCTATTTTGGCCAAATCTTTCTTATCGTCTAAAGTCACACTCGGCGTGGAGTTAAGTGTGAGACCAAACTTTGGCTGGATGGCACATAGATGCTTACAGAAACGAGCTCCTTGGCCGTTGATGCAGTCACAAAAAGAAATGTCCACATAAGTGGTGTAAAAAATTTGTTTGCCAGCGTCCGAAGACACTCTGAAAGTATTCTCGGCAATTTTGTAAGTTTTCACATCCTGACATTTCAGAAACATTGGACTGTTGATGTTTTTTTAACTTTCCTGGTGTTACCAATCGCCAACAGGTGCTTTCTATGGTAGAATTAGAAAATATATATTTACCAAAAAATCGATTAATGCGCATTAGAGTTAATACTACGTGTTTAAAAATCATGATAGAAGCTTCTGCAAAATTCTTAGTGTCATTTCCTTTTGTCAGTATGTGTCTTCGAAAGCACAGACTCCATTATTTTTTGCATTCCCATAAAGTTTTTATGTGGTCAATTAAATTTTGATACAATAAAAGGCATTCGTTTTGTACAAACTCTTCATAAATTTCTTGGGCGTCTTCCCCACTAGTGATGGAATAGAGTAAGCGTTGAAATTCTCGAATTATTGGCATTCTATGGTCTTTAGAAATTATGTGCTGATTGTTCCACAACCATCTCCAAAATTCTTGGGACACTTGGAGTATACAAAACAACAAACTGAACAGTTTTAATGCGATTATTTCTACTAAACAATCGTCTGTCATGATGACGTTGCGAAAGCTATGACCTCCGAATCCTTGATTTCATAGTCTTCCACGCAGTAACTTAAACGTTTATATTCTTTCAACATGATGGAAGTAAAACTTAGTATTATTAATGGTTTCTGTTGTGTAATAATCTCAAATCCAGCTTCATTTAGCATTGCTTCTTTTGTTCCAAAATTTCTAAAACACTTTTTTCCTCACGAGTACCAAAATTTGCAATTCAAAAAAAGGTTTACTTTGATTTACTGCTAGAAAATAATTATGTTGTGAAATTAACCTCCATTTGCTGTACCAATGTTTCAGTTACCTATCGTTCAGTGGGGTTGATTTGTGTATTTGATAAATATGCAAAAGATCGCTGCCTTCATATCGAGATTCCAGGAACATTTTATGGCATGATCTAGCATCAAAGTATTTTAGAAAAATATTTTGCCTTTCTGATGTCATCCATAGGTAACTGAACGCTTCAGCAACCATAAAATTATGGTTGTGGACGAAAATGATCTACGTAATGAAGAATATATGAAATAGGTCGATTTAACATAAAGTATATATTAGTAACTTACCTCAATTACAACATTCAACTTCTTTTGGAGGTATTGGTCATTCTTCATAGTACCTGAATTGACATTTTAATTAAAATATTTATAGATACGTTACAGTTTCTAACGCACACGCGAGAATCACGTCCTTTACGGATCTTGAGTTTCTAAAAACTCTTAAACTGGCATTTGAAGACCTTTTGGTATATGCAATTCTTGGCAGAAGGATATGTGTATCTTAGGATCAGTTCGAAGCAGTAGATCCACCAAACTTTTCCACCCATTTGTCACAACACTGACTATACTTGAAGTTATCAGATTTTTGTTCTTATCGTAGCATGGTAATCGTTATTAGCTGTTATATGCGGCTCAGTCGACAATGCAAATGTTTTTGAAGATTTATTCTTGATTTTGGGCATGCTTTGAGTTAGCTTGGATTAGTTGCATGGTGATTTAGTAATTGAAGACACGTAGTTCTACTCGACGTGACGACTGATAAAGCTCGCGACTGCGCAGTACATGGGGCAGCCGGCGCCACGCCGGTAGAAATTAACCTCTCGTTGATTTTGTACCAATGATAACTAAGTGCAGCAGCATCGTTTCGCATTTTAAACATTCTTATATAACATCAAGAGCCTTAAATACTAGGCAAGAATAACTAGGAGTACAAAAACATAAACTTATTCAAGCTGCAAGAACGCGCTGGAATTCAACAAGTCGTTTCTAAAAATTTTGTTCTTTTGGTGAAAAATATTGAACAATAGTGTATGCTGCAGTAAGCAACGGATGATCAGTATGCCGTTATTTGGCTTACAGTATTTATTGCAATACCGATAGAGTAAACATCTGTAGCGTAGTAAGCAATGTATGTGAGGGACCAAGTCGTCTGTACCGTGGTAAAGATTGTATTTACGCTACCGGGCGATCGTTAGTCAATTGAGAAAGATGGTGTCGCAGTGGAGTGTGCCGATGGTTCTCCTGCTCGTACCTTGGCTGAGGTGTATTC
Source organism: Pissodes strobi (assembly GCA_016904865.1). NCBI lineage: Eukaryota > Metazoa > Arthropoda > Insecta > Coleoptera > Curculionidae > Pissodes > Pissodes strobi. The sequence goes on along the minus strand of MU183201.1, from coordinate 68,408 downwards.
ATTCATATGTTTCAAATTAGCACGAGTCCAAATAACAGAAACGTATTCCTGCTGTAGATATTTTGCCAAATACCTAGTGTGCCCCACATAGCGTACTGTTTTGATGTGGGACTTGTCGGTAAGGCTTTATCTTTTGACGAGTTTTAAGTGTGCGGATTCTACCGCCACAGCTTATTCAATAACCAGCTACTCATCTTGCGGCGGCATCCTTTGATTTGGGAAAGTCAAGTGAAAATTTTAGAAGAGGGCCATGACAGTTCGTTAAATTTAAAATACGATGTTTTATCGTCTAAAATCTGTTTGAAAACGATTTTAAATGACAAAATTTTATGAAAATCCAAAATTTCCGGTCGTTTTAGGGCAATAGCCGTAGTTTCGGGCGAATTTGTCGTGGATTTTGAAGGGAATATTCATTTTAAATTCAGTTCGCTTCGTGTCATTACATTGCCTGAAAAATCACGAGACCGTGGTGGGGAAACTGAACCGCTAAGGGCACTGTGAGGATGCGTAGTGCCCGACACTCCAACTTTCCGATTTCGATAGAGATGAATAGCTGGTTATTGAATAAGCTGTGCTACCGCCATAAATAATTTTTTCATATCTGTCAACTGGGATGACTGGTAGTTGAGAGTGTATCTGTCGCGGCTGAGACGGTTCATTGAGTTATTCAGAGCTGCTTATCATTGTTTGTACCCTGAAAGCGTATTAACCTTCCCTTTTCCCAATTGGTTTAGTCCTGTTTTGAAAGATCTCATTTGTAAAAAAAAAATGTATCATAAGCATTATGTGTTGACTGAATCTGACCATGAATATTATTATTATAGGGGTTTTAGACAGTAGGCGGAAAAACCGGTAGACTGTCATTAGTCCTTATGCTGGGATTGTTATTCTATTTTACGGCATATTATTAACATAATTATCCAATCTGTTCTTAAAGATGTTCACACTAGGAGAGGTCACGACCTCATCAGGGAGCTGATTCCAGTGTTGCACCACTCGATTTGCCAAAAAATTCTTTCTAGAGAGTCTATGACAAAGTTCAGTGGAGAGCTTCAGGGAATGTCCACGCAGATGAGGGTTGGTATTTCTGTGAAAGAAATCGATGTCGCATGTGTAATGATTATGCAGGATTTTGTATATTTCAATTAAGTATATACCCTCTATTCCTGTGTTCCTCCAGTGTCCAGTCAATTTGAGAGCTCTAAGTCGTTCTTCATAGGACAATCCTCTTAAAGATGGTGGAATTTTTGTTCCCTCCCTCTGGACACGATCAATCAAATCTATGTCTTTTTTGAAATACGGACACCAAACCACAACAGCATGCTCCAGCAGTGGTCTAATATAGGTTTTGTAGGCTCGGAGAAACATTTCAGGGGACATTTCCCTAAAACAGCGTCGTATTAGATAGATGTTGAGTTGGCCTATTTCACAATTGCATATGTATATGTGTTGTTCCCATTTTACGTCATGTGAGATATTCACTCCCAAGTCGGCCTGCTTAGTCACCCTTCCTAAGTTGTTATTGCCCATATGGTTGTTGTATCCAATGTGCAACACACAACATTTGCTGACATTAAGTTTCAACAGCCAGTCCCTCGTCCACCTATCCAATTCGGCAAGATCCTCAATCATGGCACCGTGGTGGAATGTAGGGTCACAGAATATTTTCGTATCATCGGCATAATGCTGTTCCTACAGGACATGTTCTGGGCAATATCTGAGACATAGATTAAAACAGAAGTGGTCCAAGCACAGAGCCCTGGGGAACTCCACTAACAACCTGTGCTTGCTAGATAAGGTGCCATTTATTCTGAACTGGTATGTCCGATTACACAAGTAGTCTCGAATCCACCGCAGTAGCTGGCACCGTATACCACAATGTTCAAGCTTGTGAAGCAGTCTCTCTAGGGGAACAGTGTCAAACGCTTTTTCACAAAGTCAAGGTATACAACGTCAATTGGATAATGCTCCTCAGATGCCTTGGTCCAGTGTGCCAGGTTGGACAGGAGATTTGATGTAGAAAACCATGCTAATTGGTTAGTCGACAACCATGATGAGTCATAAGGAATTCTGTCATTTCAGTAGCTAGAATCTTTTCCATACCTTTGCAGGGAATTGATGTTAAACTGATAGGCCTATAGTTTTCAGCTAAGTGTTTATCGCCTTTCTTATAGATCGGAATGACAATTGCATTTTTCCACGCTTCTGGGACTAAGCCGTTTGTAAATGATTCTGTCATTGTTCTTGCAAGGATTCCACTCACGGTTGCAGTTTTTTAGCAATATTGGGGACACATCGTCAGGGTCCTGGACTGGCAGACAGCTTCAGATCAAGTAGGAGCCTTTTCATCTTCTCTGGGGTAAAAACGATATTTTCAAGGGTGGACCCTGACCGTCCGGCCGCGGGAAGTTGTGGTAGTGTTGTTGTGTCTTCGTGTATAAATACTGTGTCAAAATGATTGTTGAATATTTCCCCCACTCTTGGTGGTTCAGATTCGAGATGATTATCCGAATCTCTTAAGACAAAGCTTTGAAGTTTAGATTGAAGTGATGAGGGGTTTATATATTGGTAAAATGTTCTTGGACCCTGCTCGAGGATTAATTTAACATGAGCTCTCGTAATTCACGGCTTTTTGAAGGTCTCTACTTGACGCCGCGCCGAAGAGGTACAGGGTGGCCCGTTTAAGACGGGCCAATATCTACGGGGGTTGGAAAAAAAATTAAATACAAAAGTTATTCCAAGTAAAATGATCTTTATTTTTTTTTTGTATTGTTTTAATCGTCACATTTTTATATACAGGATGGTCAAAGAAAGTTACACTTTTTTAAATGAAACACCCTATATTTTATTACATTTTTGGATTTTACTTAAAATTCTAAGCATATTTGATGCATGATGTTATACCTCTAGAGTTAGTAGTTTCACAGATATAAACAGTTGAAAATCGGTACTATGACTACTTTTCACCTTGGTAGCAAGAAGACCATTAGAGATGGAGTAAAATTAATGTTACATTCCTATCTTAACTTTTCAAGAGCTATCTGACGGTACTAATTGGCAGGTGGTACCATGGGTACCAAATCTGGTACCTCGGTAGGTACCATCACTTAGCACCATCAGATAGCTCTTGGAAAGTTAAGATAGGAATGTGAAATTAATTTTACTCCATATCTAATGATCTTCTTGCTACCAAGGTGAAAAGTAGTCAAAGTACCGATTTTCAACTGTTTATATCCTGTGAAACTACTAACTCTAGAGGTATAACATCATACATCAAATATGCTTAGAATTTTAAGTAGAGTCCAAAATTCTAATCAAATATAGGGTGTTTCATTTAAAAGTGACGATTAAAACAATACAAAAAAAGATCATTTTACTAGGAATATCTTTTGTAATTAATTTTTTTTCTAACCCCCGTAGTTTTCGAGATAAGGTATAGGCCCCTCTTAAACGGGCCACCGTGTACATAAACATCTGTCATGTGGGCCACCACCCTCCTAAAGTTATCATAGTAGGTTGTGCTGTCGTTTGGCACCCATTGCTCAAGGAAACCATTTATGGCATCGTAGGCACTCTTCCAGTAGTTTTTGTGTCTGGTTGCAGCCTTAACAATTGGAAGTAGGGGGGCCATCTGGGCTGTGGCCACAACAGCAACATGATCGGTATTACCTATTCGTGATGTAGCTGTAATACTTGTCACCAACTTCTTATCTGATACCAGGAACAAGTCAAGTAATGAGGGGACAGTACCCTCACGAAACCGAGTATTAAAGTCAATCAACTGATGCAGTCTTGACTCCTGGTAGGCCAGTAAAAATTCTTCAGCAGGAGCACTACGTTCAGTCTCTCTACCAGTGGACCAATCAATTTCAGGATAATTAAAATCACCATAAATTATTGTCTTGGTAAAAGAATCGTTTAGCCTGTTTAGGATGTCCACAATCAAGTTGTTATCCTCAGATAAACATCCAGGAGGTCGGTAGACACATCCCACAAGCAGCCAGCCTCAGGTCGACAAGAACATTATCCACCACAGTTAGCCCAACATTAAGTTCATCTCGCTTTACAGAGGAGACGATGGTCCTGAATAAAAGTTTTAACATAGATATCCACTCCTCCGCCTCTTTTTATTTGCCCGTGGTCATTGGTTGCGCGATCCATTCCAAAAAATCTATAGGCATGTAACCAATTAGTCTGGTATGTGCATTCAATCATGTTTCAGTAACAAAAAATAAGACTGGCTTTTTATCTTGAACTTCAATGAAAAATTCATCAAACTAGGAAATAATAGAGCATAAATATTGGTACATAACATAGATACAGAGGGGTAGGTTTGGGCATATAGTTTTTTGAGCGGTCACTACTAAGGCCATGTTGCCCAGGTCTAACCTTAATTATTTTTGGTAGACCTCTGAGGTATTTAATTTTAAGGTTATTTTCTCCCTGGCCAACTCTTTCCTGCATGACTGTTAACAGTTTTTTGAGAAAACTACGCTGCAAGCTTGTTTGGTCATACTTTATATACATACCTCTCTCTTTAGATGGATTATTTTTATTATCAAGCACTTTACGAGCTGCCTTCTTTAAGGGAAAAATCACTTAGATTGGCCTTCTTTGGTCTAGATTGTAGATTCTCACCCGGACAAAAGGGTTATCTTTGTCAGTATCTCTGTTGACACAATCCACTACTCTCCCAGCTACACTCAAGTCATTTGTTTTTCTTTCTTCAATACTGTTTTCTGGTTATAGAGCACTGTGTCGCACTGAATATGATAGGTGCTACTCACTTCACATGCAGGAAGTTGAGGACTCACTTTTGCTTAATACAAAATACTTCTGGAAATATATAAGAGAGAACCGCAATTCTAATGACTATCCGGATTCAATTTTTTTTGAGTCTGTGTCTGGAGATACTGGGCAGGAGATTGTTGACCTGTTCGGAAAGTTTTTTTTTCAAGTGTCTATTATGACTCAATCTGCACAATCCCTAATTACCGGTTTCTACTACTAGAACTAGTTCGAAGTTTCTGTCAGTGAATTCTCCTCCTCGGAAGTGTTTGCAAACATTTCAGAGCTCCCAAATAAGTTCTCATGTGATCGTGATTCTATTCCAAATATTCTCCTAAGACAATATGTCTTAACCTAAGTAAACCATTGCAAACATTATTTAACTGAAATGCAAACCTTTCCTAGCTTCATTACCCCAATATTTAAGTCTGGGAATCCCAATGATATTAGTAACTATCGTGGAGTTTGTAAACAGAACACAGTGGTAAAGCATGGTTTATGATCAACTTACTTGGAGGTATAGAAGAATGATTAGTGATAGTCAGTTTGGCTTCGCAGGTGGGAGATCAACTACCGATAATTTGGTGATGTATAAGGTAGATCTGATTGAAGGCTTTGAGAAAAAAACTTCAGATTGACTCCGTCTATAATACTAACTTCTCGAAGGCTTTCGACAGGATGAATTTTAAGTTGTTATTGGCAACACTGCGGGCTATAAGGATTTATCCATAACTCATTGCATGGTTGAAGAGCTTTCTTTAGGGTAGGCTGCAGAGGGTAAAAATTAAAAACTTTGTTTCCACTCCAATTAGGGCGGTGTCGGGAGTGCCTCAGGGCTCACACTGTACCCCTTTACTGTCTACAATCTCTTTGTCAACGATATAGCAAGTATGATCCAACATTCAACCGCAGCATGTTTGCAGATGATCTCAAGATATACAGGACGATTGAGGAGTGGGAGGACTCAGTGAGGCTCCAGAGTGATTTGAGTGCTCTTTGGGATTGGTCTCAGACCAATAACCTGACGTTGAACGTCAAGAAGTGTTGTTATATAAGCTTTTCAGAGGCTATAAAAAGTTCAATTCCGAATATGAAATCAATAACGAGAATCTTATATGTGTGGGGGTTGTCTGGGACCTTGGAGTATGGTGTGATGAAAAGCTATGTTTTGCAGAGCATGTGTCTAAGATTTGCTTGAGATTTGAACATTCTGGGGTTTGTGATGAGAAACTGTAGTGAACATTCTGCGAACACAGCTAAGATTCTTTATATCTCATTTGTGAGATCCAACCTCGAATATTCTACAATTGTGTGGTCACATGAGTATCGAACATATATTGTTTCGTTGGAAGGGGTGCAGAATAAGACTCTGCTGAAAATGGATGTGCACTTTAATGACTACCACAAATATGAGATACTCCTCAGATTGAATTTGGAGATTCTTGAGAAGAGGCGTCTGAAGTTTGATTTGTGTTTTGTCTACAAAATGCTTTAGGTTAAAGAATTGTCCACGTCTCCTCTCCAAGATGAGTCTGAATGTTCCAAATCTTTGCGTAATTTCGATATCGTCTCCGTTCCTTTTCATGCAACTAATTATGGCCGCCACTCCCTTGTTGACAGAACGCTTCGATTGCTTAATAAACTAGATGTAGACGTTTTTGGTAACATACTATCTGGCTTTAAAAGACAGATCAAATGTATAAACTGGCATTAGGTATTGTGAGATGGTTAGACTCACATTATCTGATCTTGGAAATGTATTTAATTATTGTCATCTCGTCGATTTGTTATTGAATTTGTTTGGAAAAAATAGGGGTAACCCGTGAATTTAATAAATAAAATAAAATAAAACTTCATCTCATCGACCACATCGATAATCTATATATGGGCCAATCACATAATATTCATGCATTGTCGACAATAATAAAACATTTTTTTCTTTTTTTGGAACGTAAGAAACAAGTAGGCAGTTTTTGAAGATGCAAACTGCTACTATACATGGTTTTCTTTCTTTGGAGTTGAGGAATTTCCTTTTTATTTTTCCTGAACGTTTCGGCGAATGTTGTTCTATATATGGTTTGTAAGTTCTAACGCTAAAGGGACTGAAATAAAATAATTATCTATCTTAATATGTCGGCTGATATTCAATATTGGTTGAGCTAATCACTTGACAACAGATGCTGTCACCAATTTTGAATAGACCATCAGGTTATTGGCATAGGCTTCCAAGGTAGAGGTATTTCACAATTTGCAGTTGGTGTATGCACGAATTGACTATAGTTAATTTAAATAAAAAGATTGCTGAAATCAATAAGGACTAGCACTGAAATTGTAGAAAAAAAAATCAAATTACATTAATTTAGCAATTTCAGATTAGAGACTGGATTTCACGATTGTTCATATAAGGGAAATTATATAAACAATGATTGCACGGATGCAATAACTTTTTCCAAAACGTCAAATTCAGCTAAACAATTAGTAATAGTTCTGGAAAATTCATATTCTTTTTCCTTCACCCTGTGAAATTATATTTTGAATATGTAGGCTCTGCGGTTTGATTTGATTGTCGAAGCAAATGAGCAGTTTGACGTACCATATATGTAGCTTTAGTAATTCTCAACGTGATGTAAATGTATTTTATGCTTAATAAAATTCTTTAAATTTTTTAAAGGTATTTTATTTTATTTAATAACACAGTGGGCGCACAATTCTAAAATATTCAAGAGAGAATGGAATTTAAATTAAAATTATTTATAGGTTAGTTAGTTAGTTAGTTTTTAGTTACGGGCTTCGCGGTTACGCATTTACCCAGAAACGACCCCTGTCCAGGCTTAGTAAGAGCTGGGGCGACCCATCTCAGATAAGTTACACCTTGGTGGACAGGGATACTATTTTTTGAACCCCCCAGTATGTCGAGTATGTACTCCTGGGGCCTCAGACTTATTCATTCACGGCTTCTTGTTTTAAGGTTCGAAAACCACCGGCTGGACATTCACATACGTTTAAATCTTGTATATGCACGGGGCTCTAACCCCGGCTGGACTCGGGGAAATCTAAACGGTCCCCGAACGTTCACCATGTGCTTATAAAAAACAAAAAGGCCGATACCCGACACGTCTACACTCGACCGAGGACGAACCGGAAGTCATTTATAGGTTAGTAGAAGTAGTACTACTTTGCGTGAGCAATTTAGCCAGTAAAGACCTCTGCCCGGGCTTAGAATGAGCTGGAGCAACCCTCTCAGATTGGTTACACCTTGGTTGACAAAAATGCTATTTTTAGATCATCCAGTACGTCAACCGACTTGTAAGGTTCGAACACCACCGGCTGGACGTCCGATATTTCCTTGGGGAACCACAAGCCCCCCAAAATTTCGAAATCTTGGCGAAAGTCTAAAATTGTAGCCCTTCTCAAACCGGCTAAAGACCCAGAACTAGCCAGTAGCTACAGACCGATTTCCCTGTTGTGCCATCTCTTTAAAATATACGAGCGAATGATATTCAAACGGATGGAGAAAATCGTAGAAACGAAAGTTACCCCTCAGCAAGCGGGCTTCAGGCCGGGAAAATCTTGTACAGAACAGGTCTTAAGCTGCATTTACATTCAATTTGAAGTCAAATTCAAGTTGAAATTTGCCTGCTTGTCATATGGTGACAGCACGTAGCATTTACATTGGAGAAAATTCGAAGTTGACTTTGAAGTGCACTTTGAATTTTGTTAAGCTGCTTGCCAAACGCAAGCAGAAAATAAATTTATAGGTTAGATTATTTTTGTTTATCTTAATATTCTTAATGTTGCTTTGTTTAGGTCAGGTCTAATTTATCTATGGATTAGGTAAATTTCAATTTTGTGTTAGAATAAATTAACATTTGTATCAACCAATTTGCACACATGTAAAATGGACTTTGAAGGACCCCACTTTGATGAAAATGATTTTTTTGAAGGCACTGTAATTGAAAAAAACGATTTCAACGAGGAATTGTTCTTAAAAATGATTTGTAATTATCTGGCAATATACAACACACAAAATAAAACATTCCATACGTATAATTACGTAACCTAAAAATTCGTTCAATGTAAATGACATATTTGCGAATTGCACTTTGACTTGGACTTCAAATTGAATGTAAATGCAGCTTTAGCCCTTACTGAACATACTGAGTGTTAGTACACATGCATACGTGATCACGGATCCGTTGTGCCCACGTGACCAACAACATCCAATTGTGTATCAGAAGAGCGACTTGACTCTCCGTCAAGGTCAAAACGGATGAAAGTTGGTTAATTTTAACTTTTTCGGTATACGTATCCGTTTGAGTGTGATGGTTGCGGCTGAGTGACAGAGAGAGATAATTTTGGCAGTTGTTTAATGATAATGTCAAGTTAATGTTTAGTTGATAAAATTAATGAAAAATAAATACTTAATATAAAATGGAAGAATCTCCCTATAAATGTGGATACTGCGGTTGGGTTATTCACTCTGTGAAAACTATTTGGAACATATCTGTTTTAAAAATCGGTTGATACCTAATTACAGTGTCATTAGTATGGAAAAAACATTGCAGATGACATTCTAAAATAATTAACAAATTTAGACTGGTTATCTTCCAATTCGCGAAACAATATATTTCCACATCCATAAAGGTTTCGTGCCTCCTCAGTAAAAATTGGTCTTGTCCATATTGTCCTGCATATGGGGGCTTGCATTTTTATTCGTTTATTTTTGCTAAATATGCTACATATGCCAATTTAATTTTTTTTGTAATTGGATATTTCCCACACAGTTTGTCTCTTTAAATTCCTACACATACATAACACTCGTAAGTAAAAGAGAGGTTTCTAAATTCATTTCTAAGGTAGATACCTAGCTAGTGCCTACTTCAAAAAATTGGCAAAACTTACAAAACTAACTAGCATCAGTAACTGCCATATACAATACAAACTAAATTCAAATTGCTGAAATTAAAAAGGAACTCGATGCGCATGTCAAAACACATACGGATGCGAATCACGGACGTTCCATGTGGATGGGCAAAATTCAACGTGTGCGTTTCACGTATACGGATATCCGTGATCACGTATGCATGTGGACTAACACTAAGAGGAGATACGAGCAAAAGCTGATCACTGGAGTCGCTCTTGTAGACTTGACCGCCGCATACGATACCATCAACCACAAACACCTCCTGACTAAACTATATGCAACAATTAAGGACTATAACCTAGTTACGAGGGTAATTGGGTCAATGATGCAGAATCGACGATTTTACGTCACCCTGAGTAATAAAAAGAGCAAGTAGAAATCACAAAAAATGGACTGCCCCAAAGCAGCGTCTTGGCGCCAACACTATTCGATATCTATACGAACGACCAACCACTCCCTGCATCCTCAAAACATTTTCTCTATGCTGATGATCTGGCCATAGTTGTGCAAGACACCAACTTTCAAAGCGTCGAGCAGAAACTGGACGGGGCACTCAACACAATGGCTGACTACTACGACCGAAACTCTCTAAAACCTAACCCTTCCAAGACGCAGGTTTCCATCTACGCAACAGAGAGGCTACAAGAAAACTCGACATTTCATGGAGAGGTGGCTCGCTGAAACACACAGAAAAACCTAAATACCTCGGAGTTATCCTAGACAGGACTTATAGGTACTAACATATAGGTAACACTGTCTAAGACTCGTCAAAAGGTCAGCGCTAGATATAAAATTCTAAGAAAGTTAACTGGAAGTAATTGGGGAGAAAACCCTTCGGCTCTACGAACGACCGCGCGAGCTCTGTGTTTTTCGACAGGAGAATACGCTTGCCCAGTGTGATGAATGTAGTGCGTTACTGTGTATCAACTGCTACAACTTAACGGCATCTGAACACAAAGGAGTCTGTTTAAAAAAAAGGTCACCATGTATAAGATATAGTTGCTGTGAGTGTCTAAAATCCATAAAGGGTGAAAATAAAGGGAAAACCATGCCACCCTTAGGGAATCTAGTGGCCTCCCTCCTCAAAGCTATGCAAAAGGGATTTGATAATATGAGGGCCGAGTTAAACTTATAAATCAATGTTCTGGTGAGTGCGTTTTTCCTGATATACTAAAGAGGGCTGTAGTGGTGCCTGTTTTCAAGAAGGGTGATCCCTTAGACCCTTCTAATTACAAGCCCATATCACTTCTTCCAATAATCTCGAAAGTTTTTGAAAAATGTATGGCGGTAAGAATGACAACATTTCTGGAATCTAAAAATCTCTTTACAGGCAGTCAGTTTGGCTTTAGAAAGAACTGCAATACAATTCTCGCTATTCTGGATTTAGTTAAACGGATTTAGGATACATTTGAGAACCATTTGTACCTCTCAAGTACATTCTGTGACCTAAGTAAGGCCTTTGATTGTGTCTCTCATGACTTGCTTCTGAGAAAGCTGGAAAAATATAATTTTAGCAATAACAGCATTGCAATGGTTTCTAGCTATCTCACAAACAGAATGCAGAGTGTGCGGGTGGATGGAGTAGAGTCGGCTGAAAGAGTCATTGATGTTGGAGTCCCTCAGGGATCAATACTTGGACCATTATTATTCCTTATCTATATAAATGACCTACGACAAGTTTATCAGGAATGCTCATTCACTCTTTTCGCGGATGTCACAACATTCACCTGTGCACATTTTAATTCCGGAATTGCACAGAAGGCGTTGGGTGAGGCACGATCAAGGGCTGAACAATGGTTTGCAGCAAATGAACTGCATCTTAATGCTGGAAAAACACAGAGCATGATTTTCGCTACAAGGCCCATTCCAACTGAGGTAAATACAGAAGGTTTAAGGTTTCTGGAAGTGCATCTTGATCCTGGACTCCTTTGGAGGGCTCACACAGACTCCCTTGTCAAGAGGCTTGGGTCTGCCACTTTTCTCGTGAGAAGGCTTTCTGAATGTGTCTCTTCTTCTGCTATAAGACAGGCCTATTTTTCTCTCTTCCATTGACACATCAGCTATGCCATCCTGGTTTGGGGTCATAGTACTGGTGCCCAAGATGTGTTTCGGGTTCAGAGGAGAGTGGTAAGAGTGATGAATGGCTTGTCTTACAGGGTAGACTGCAGACAGGCTTTCATACATCTTCAAATATTAACTTTACCTTCTCTTTATATTTTTGAGCCTTATTTTCATGAAGAAAAATCTCCACCTACACAATGAGATTCACCAATATGAGACCAGAAATGAACAGGGTCTTATTCCCTCATATAATTCTTATGGTGTAACTTTCTTCAATAAATTACCCACAGCAATTTGTGAGTTACCAATACAGATTTAAAAAACATATTAAGAACTTTCTCAGCAGCAGGGCATTAATGTTTGAATTTAATACTTTTTTAAAAATGTGTGTGCATTAGTATTAGAACATTATATTATTGATTTTTTCTATTAACGTATGTAAATATGCTAACCATATATTAACATGAATAAACAATTTGAATTTGAGTTTACCAGAAGTGATAAAACTGATAAAAGAAGCAATAAATAAATCTGTTGGTTCAATGAAGTCTGAAAGTGGAAAAATAAAGACGCTTAACCTCTAAAGTTGTAAGGATTAAGGAGCTTATGCGGACAGGAAAATCTACCATCCAGGATGATAAACAAATTTTCTTGCCCAATAATCAGCAGGGAAATTCATCATCCACTAAAAACGACATGCAGAACACTGGAAATGGTTGCGAGATCACTTTGAGTCAAGTGCAACGAGCAGTCAACTCGGCACTTGTGGCAGATGTGGATGAGACATTAGGTAAAACTAATTCAGGAATGAGGCAGTTACTTATTGGAGTGCAGGAAAATATATCGGAAAATGAGAATATTCAGTTCAACGGGGTGCCTAATAAGAAGTGGTATTATTTAGGTCAGATTTCAAGTAATGCTACAAAGCAAGCAGTTATAGAATATATCAGAGAAAAATCCAAGATAGCTGACCAGGACACCATTATTGTGAGTCAGCTCTCAATAAAAGGAAACACCAAGTCTTTCAAGATCGGGATAAAAAGAGATACCAAGGACTTCTGGCCACTTTTTATAAACTGTAAGGATTTTGTTTTCCGTAGACCTAGTTTGCAAGACTCAAGCAATCATTATAATAAGAATGGAGGTAAATCGTAGAAAATTTTTAATGAGGAATCGAGAGAACAAATGGAGACAATAAGCCAGTGTCATATTATCTATCTCAATGCTCAAAGTCTAAGAGCCCACAAAGATGAAATAACTGCTCGAATAGTTAATAAACAACCATATATCTTAGCTTTATCAGAAACAAGAACCACCGATGAGATGGGAGATGACTAGCTTAGTGTACCTGGGTATTTTTGTATCCGATGTGATGCCACCAACCGCTATACAGAACCATATAAGTATTTCAAATCATAATAAAAAAAGAACTATAAAAAATTTTAGAACCAATAAGGACACAATCACTAATATGACCTTCTTTATTTTTAATATTCAATCAGTCAGAAATAAGAATGATGAACTGTATTTGTTTCTTAATAGTGTCGACTTTCCTGATATTTTAATATTAACTGAACATTGGCTTAAATGTAACTGTCTTGAAAATTATGTGACTGTCTCTAGATATAACAGGTCAAATTCCGTGCATGGTGGCACTTTGATTATGGTTAAGGAACAGACTTTTAAAAATTAGATTACATAAATATAGATAGGTTTGATCACTTGTTGGAAGAAAAATATTTTGAATTCTCTATGATATCTTCTAGGAAAATTAATATGTATATTATAGGTTTTTATAGATCTCCAGCTACAGGCTTTCAAATATTTTTAAATAAACTAGAAGTAATCTTGTCCAGCATCTCAATAAATGCTACAGTAATACGACCAGGTGACTTTAATGTCGATTTCCTTGGTCCTTCCGGAAATGATTTAAAGTTATTACTAAATTTGTTTAGCTCTTTCAACATCAGATTGCATGTCAATAGTCTAACCAGGATCATCGCTGTATCTTCTTTTGGACTTGACTACTTTTGTTCTAACCTAAACTCAGTTATAGACTGTAAAGTTGTTAGTGCAGGTCTTTCAGACCATGAGGCAGTCATTGCTTCTGTTCCCTTAAATAATTGTAATTTGTCTAAAGGGGATAAATGTAGGTATGGTAGATTGTTTTGCCGCAAAAACTATGTGAGATTTGAAACACTATGCAATAAATATGACTGGACCACAATCTTGGACTGTACTGATCCAATGGAATGCTTCCATTCAGTACTTGTAAATATTTTTAATAAGGCTTTTCCTTCAGTTCTTATAAAAAAGAAGAAAGAGATCCTGGTACACAAAGGGCATAAAAGTTTCCGCAAAAAATATGAGATCTTTACATTATATAAGAAAATTTTCATTGCATGATACTCATTTTATAAATTACTACAATAATTACAGAAAAATTTACAGATCTACTCTAAAAAAGGCGAAGTGTATTTACAACTCAAACAAAATCGAAAATGCCTCTAATAAATCTAGAGAAACATGGAGAATTGTCAATACTCTGCAAGGTAAAGGCAACCACATTATAACACCCAGTGACTTACAGGCTGACCATCTGAATACATACTGTACCATGGCTTCTAACATTTCAAAAAACCTTCCTAAAAGTGTTCCACCAGAGCATTTTCTGACTCATGTCTCGGTACCAGATACTTTTTTCTTTTCGCCTAGTGATGCCAGAGAATTGAAATCCATATTTAGAGAGCTAAAAAAACAAGTCTTCTTCTGGATGGGACAAAATGCCTTTAAATGTCATTCAGGCTCTGCCTGTCCAAGCTCTAGATTGTTTGGCTCATGTGATAAATGAGTCTTTTTTGACTGGCCTATTTTCTCCATGTCTTAAAAAGGCCAATATTGTTCCAATTCACAAGAAAGGCGATAGAAATGAACCTTGTAACTTTCGTCCCATAGCATTACTACCTGTGTTGGCAAATATTGTGGAGAAGCTGGTCGTATCATTTCTGAACAAACATAAATTGCTTAATTCACGCCAATTTGGCTTCCTAAATTCTAGAAACACAGATGATGCTATATTTAACTTTCTTCGAGAGTTGTATCTCAGGCTGAATACAGGAGACATTGCAGCTGCAGCATTCTGTGATTTGTCGAAGGCTTTCGACTGCGTGCACCATCATACCTTGTTACATAAGTTGGAAATTTATGGCTTTCGGGGAGTTGCTCTGCAGTGGTTTAACTCTTACCTCTCAGATCGTAAGCAGAGAGTTTTATTTAATAATTCAAATTCATCTGAATTACCTATTTCTTCTGGCGTCCCACAGGGCTCAGTATTAGGCCCACTGCTGTTCTTAATTTATGTTAATGATCTACCTCTCTTAAATATTAGTGGAAAATTCACAGTTTTTGCGGATGATACAACTATACTTTGGCATGACAAAGATCCTCAAACGTTAAAATGTGCAATTGTTCATGATATGCAGTATATGGAAGAATGGTGTAATTCCAATAATCTTGTATTTAATATCTCCAAAACCAACATTCTAAATTTTAAATGTGATTTGGGTGACATAACATTAAATGACAAAATACTATTTCATTCATGTGCTGCGAAGTTCTTGGGTCTGTACATAGATGATTCTCTTAAATTTGAAAACCACATAATTGAGTTAAACAAGAGACTTTCATCTGGCTGCTATGCTCTTCGTAAGATATCATTTGACCTGGGATTGGCAGTGTCACGTATGACATATTTTTCCCTAATAGAATCACATATTCGTTATGGCATTCCATTCTGGGAGTGCTGTTCGGAATACTTATTCCACTCGGTATTCTTATTACAGCAAAGAGCACTGCGTTCAGTGTGTTGTGCTAAAATGCGTCAGTCTTGTAAGCCTCTGTTCAGAGGGGAACTGTATTCTTCTCAGGCCTATAATACACGCCAGACTTTTATACTACCTTTGCCAATACCAAGATCAGATAAAGTAAAAAAGTCAATGGTATATAGTGGCAAGAAACTATTTGATCATCTCCCCTTATCATTAAGAAAACACAATTGTACAAAAAAATTCAGAAAAGCAGTTAAGAAACTGTGCGATTAATATATATAATCGAATTATTATCTCGTATCTAGACTCTATTTTAAAACAAACTAATTTTTTACAATGCAAAATTATTATATCGTTGACAAGTAGTGAACTGACATCTCGATTCTGTCTTCATTTGTTGTCACTGGTATCTGTGTTACGTGGAAACGGATTTACAGCGTCGTCCCTTGTTGTTGAGTTTCTGACTCAACATATACCGCCCCCCTTGAAAAGTCGTACTGGGAACGATTTTCAAAATCATCTTCAGTTGGCAGCGGACACACCTTGGAAAATGCACGCTTATAAGTGCCACTTGACGTTTTGACTGTGACAACTCGTGTCACATTATCGGACCCTGGATGGATTTCCATAATTCGACCCAAAGGCCATTGTAGGGGTGAAACTGCATCGTCCTTCAGCAACACCATCATACCAGTCTTCAGGCCAAGCTTCTTATCATATTTCCACTTAGCTCTAGTTTGCAAGCTACCCAAGTATTCTCGATGCCACCTGGTCCAGAAATGCTGCACTAATTGTTGGAGACGCTCAACTTGTGTTAGTCGATTAAGTGGCATATTTTCGGCATCCTGTTGTGGTCAGGGGCGTGCGGTGAAATTTTAAGAAAGGGAAGCAGCGGCAGTTCGTGGAATTTGATGCCAACACAAAAAGGCCTGCCGCAGATGCCGACGAAGGTTAATCCGCCGCAGGCTGAAAAATTTGAGGGACCACGCCCAATTTTTACCCAAAAGTCATTAAATCGTTAACAAAACAAGGATCCGGCGCCCCGTCAGGCGTCTCTTTGAATGGCGAATTGTTGCGCAATGAATAAGTACCTTACCTATTTGTAATGTAGTTCGATTCTTCGATCACTTTTTGCAAATTCGTCAATGACGTCATCATAAAAACCTGCTCCGACATATTTTGGAGAAGTTTGTTTTCAATGGACAACAGCGATATTTGCCAAAGTCTTTCCTGCTCCGTTGAATTTCTTACGAAATTTTTTATACGTTTAAGTGTTGAAAAATTGCGTTCTACTGACGAACTTGTGGCAGGTATTGTCAATACTATTATAATTCACACAACTTCGACATTTCAGTGTAGGCTTCTTCCAGCTCCCTGTCTTTTAAAAAGCGCATTAGTTCTTTAGCATTATTTTTTGTACTAATCATCAGTTTCGTAAATCACTTTTAGTTCAGATCGCAGTAACACTCGGTCGAAGAACTGGCCCTAATGAAGAAGAAGAGATTTAAACGCATCTTCTGGAAAAGTTTTTTCCTTAAATGCAGCAAAATTGCAGAGCTTGAGGAATTTAAAATCATTTAAACCGTTAAATCTATAGTTTATTTGTTGCTGAATTTGATCGATTATTTCATAAAAGAGGCGCTTATATGACATTCTCCTACCCTGTCTGTTCGAAGACGCTTAGCTTGTGGCTCTACATTTAACGTCATCGTTTTCTCCCAACACACGTCAAAGTCATCTCTTTTTTGTCTTAACATGAACTTAAAATCCTCCACTTTTTTAAGCAAAAAGCAATATCATTCGTCTTAGTTTGTAATATATTAAAAACATTGTCCGAGCATGGAAATATTTCTGAAAATATGTTCAACAAATATTTAAAATAAAAATCTCATTTCAAACAGTCCAAAAACCCCCCGAACTTGCTTCAGAGTCCCACGTTTCATTATTTTCTATTATTCTCGAATAGTTCAATCAGTGATTCACGATTTTCAGAGACTGTTAGCACAAGTTTTCCATTATAGTTCCACCTAGTAGGAGCTACTTTGGGTAATCATTTGTGGACAATAGAGTCCAAAGCATGTGTACGTTTTGTTGACTTGGAAAAAAAGCTGTCATGCCACTTAAAGTAACGAAAAAGAATTTACACTCTTTAATGTGATTTATGGACCAGGATAAAACTAAATTTAATTTATGAGCAAAACAGTGGACAAATAGAGCACTTGGGAAAGTTTCTCGAATTTTAGTTTGCAGACCTCCTAATTGTCCTGCCATCACTGCAGCTCCATCATAGCTTTGAGCAACTAATTTTTCTTTTTTAACGTAGCATATTACTATATATAGATAATTGGCTAAAATTAGTGACATCAGTTGTTTCGTCCAGAGTAATAGCAATAAACCGCGCTTCGCCAATCTCATGTTTAATTATTCTTAAAATAATGGTTGCAACAGCGGAAATTAACTCATTATCCATACTATTCGACGTTTCGCGAAAAACGCTAGAATACTCTAAATGATTTTTTAAGCAGTCATCATATTTAGCCATTAAACTAAGCAAATCCTGGACCGTTAAAACGAAGAACCTACTCCAACGATAGCTTCCGCGCCCGCTTAAAGCACCCAACTACTCAGCAGACGCATTCAGCCGATGCAAAGTTCACTAACCTCTCAACGCACAAACAATCAAGCATTCATGCATCGTATATGGCTTGGCTGCATAGAAACTAGCGGCCGGCATAGGTTCCATTGGATTTTTAGTGTGGCTCGGTCGGAGTCAAGGCCGCATTTGTTATGGGCCTGATAATATCTTAATTATTCTTAGCGCTTTTAATATAACTAAATTAATTGTTTCCTATTTCAAAAAGTACATTTTAGAATATGACGTTTTGTAACTTTTTTAGGGGAAGCACTGCTTCCCTTGCTTCCATGGACTGCACGCCCCTGGTTGTGGTAAAGAAGTAAGTTTTCGTCCTATCAGGAAATGGGATGGTGTCAGGGGTTCAAGGTCGTCGGAATTCTCGGATATGGGTAATAGAGGACGGGAATTAAGAATAGCCTCTACCTGCATGAGTACAGTACTAAATTGCTCAAAATTTAAATGGGCTCTGCTCATAATACGTTTTAAATGGTATTTACAAGATTTGACAGCCGCTTCCCAAAGCCCACCAAAATGAGGTGCTCTAGGCGGAATAAAATGCCAGCGAATTTTATGTTGTACCAAATATTCGCTCACGTCTGTATTAGGTATAGATCTCAGAAAGTTAGTTAGCTGCTTGATCTCATTTGCAGTTCCTACGAAGTTTGTGCCATTATCCGTAAAAATATCAGAGGGCAATCCTCTCCTCGAAACAAACCTTTTAAGTGCGTTCAAAAAGCCTTCGGTTGAAAGATCGCCTACGAGCTCTAAATGTGAAGCCTTTGTTGTAAGGCAAATAAATACACACAAATATGCTAAAATACGATTCCGCGTTTTTCCATCTTTTAAAAAATACGGGCCGGCAAAATCTATGCCTACTCTTTGGAAAGGAAAGGCTTGACTTACACGATAGATGGGCAAATTTCCCATTTTTGGAATTAAAATATTAGGATTTACCTTGAAACATCGAAGGCACTTACGTATAACCTGCCTAACGGTACCTTTACCACGTATTATCCAAACTTTATCTCGAAGGCTACAATGCACCATCTTAGGTGTAGCATGTAGAAGCCTTCTATGCTCAAATTCTATTAATAATATAGACAATACATTTTTATTTGAAAGTATGGCAGGATGCATTTGTTCATATCTTAAATTCGAATTTCTTAGCCTACCACCTACTCTCAAGATGTTATCACAAAGAAAAGGGTCTAAAAATAAAATTTTGGATTTTTTTCATATGGGTTTCAAGTTTTTTAGCGCTGAAATTTCATCGCAAAAATCCTGTGTTTGAGCAAGACTTAATAAGACATTAAACGAATTGTCCAATTCATTTATTGTAAAAGGAGCGGCTGTTTTTAATTTTTTATCTTTACAATTCTTTGAAAACCTTAAAATATAAGCAGTTACTCGTTGTAATTTTGAAAGGAAAGAATAATTTTCAATTAAAAATATGTCTGGGGTCTTTAACAAAAAATTCAAGGTTTTATTAGGTCGCGTAGCAGGAATATTTTCTAAATCTATTTTTTTCTGTGGCAGGCCACATACGTGGTTCCCTGAGTAACCACACAGGTCCAGACCACCATAATTTAGGATCTTTTAAGTCCGTGGGGCTTGAACCGCGCGAAATGATATCCGTTGGATTCTCAGTTGATTTTACGTGTCTCCAATTTTTATCAATAGATTTATTTTGGATATTCGCGACTCGATTGGATACGAATGTATTTAAGTTCTTCGGTTCGGACGCTAGCCATGCCAAGACGATAGTTGAATCTGTCCAGTAATAAATATTAGAAATATTTATTGACAATGAATGGATAACCTTTGTCATCAAATTGGCCAGCAAAAGAGCGCCGCACAGCTCGAGTCTAGGAAGTGTAACCGTTTTTAATGGTGCTATGCGGGATTTAGCACAAAATAGTTCAACAAAGCCGCTACCGTTTGAGTTTTTGGATACCATACAAATACACGCTCCATAAGCAGACATTGAAGCATCACAAAACCCGTGTAAGGTAACATCTACTGAGTTCATTGAACGAGTATGACGTGGTATTTTTAAATCATTTAAACCGAAAATTTCTTTGAAAAATTTTATAAAAGTTGTGTATATGCTTATTGGCACGGTGTCGTCCCAATCGATTTTTTCTCTCCATAACTGTTGCAGAATTAACTTAGCCCTGACAACAACTGGCCCAATGAGGCCAAGGGGGTCAAATATTTGGGAAATAGTAGATAGAATAAATCTTTTAGTAACACGATTACGAATTTTATCGTCAAAATTGACAGAGTAACTTAACGAATCCTCGTTGGGATTCCATAGCAACCCTAATGTTTTAATTGTTTTATCATCGGTAATAAAATATTGCGGTAAGTCACAGTCTGTTTCAGATATTTCGATAATTTCTTTTTTATTAGAAGCCCATTTACGCAGTATAAAATGTGCAACTTCTAAAAGTTTCATGATGATATTTTTTATTTCTTTATCTTCTTCAATGGTTGAAGCGCCACTTATCAGGTCATCAACATAAAAGTCCCTTAAAATTATTTTACATTCCTTCGGATAAATCTGCATATTATCGTATGCGATCTGATGATGTGCGCGAATAGCTAAAAATGAAGCCGGCGCTGTGCCATACGTAACGGTATTCAACCTATATTCTTGAATTTCGCTTGTATCGGCGAAACACCAAAAAATTCGTTGTAAATCGTGGTCTGAGTATTCAACTTGTACCATCCTATACATCTTTTCTACATCGGCAACAAAGACGTAATTATAACAACGAAATCTACAAATGATAGAAAAAATTCATCTTCGATGGTTGGACCTACATTTAAAACGTTATTTAAAGAAAGTCCGCTAGAAGTTTTGCACGACGCGTTAAACACGACTCGACACTTGGTAATTAAACTAGATTTTTTAATAACCGGATGATGCGGCATATAATAAATTTAATTTGAAGTGTTATAATCATTAAATTGCGCAGGAGCCAGCGACATGGTGACCTAAATTAACATATTCCCGCATAAATTTATTATATTCAGCCTTAAGTGAGGGATTTTTGTTTAATCTTTTTTCAAGATTGCAAAATTGTTTTAAAGCAGTATCTCTAGATTCACCTAACTTGGAAAAATTATCACGTTTAGGCAAACTAACGATGAACTTGCCTTTTTCATCTCGTGTTGTTGTACTTAAAAAATGATTTTCGCAATCCTGTTCTTATTTCGATTGCATCGCGGTTGGTAAAACTTCCTCGATTTTCCAAAATCGCTCTATGTTTCGCTCGAGATCAAAGTTGCTAACGAGAGTATTTAAATTACATACAATTTGTTTTGAGAAGTTTAAGTTTATAGGACCAGAAATGATCCATCCCAAATGTGTTTTTTGAACTATGGGCATACCATTGCCCAAATGAATTTGACCTATACAGAGTAGTGACCAAAAAACAAGTAAAATATCTATGGGTTTTGAAATATTAAAATTATTATTAGCTAATTTAATATCACTAGGAAAATCGATAATATCGCGATTAAAAGACATAGCAGGTAATTTTTCCGTAATGTTGTCCAAAATTAAGAACTTTAGATCCGTAAAATATTTTCCGTGAGAGGAATGTATTCGCGTTTTAGTTGAAAATTTAACGTAAACTAAATTTTTGCTGATTCCACGAATTGGAATATTAACGCTTTGTTTCTCAAGACCTAATTTATTTGATAATTCTGTTGTGATGTAGTTAGATTTGCATTTTGATTTAATAACGTAGTTACGGGTTCTACAACATTATTACCTGACAGTATTAGATTTTTACTTTCATCGCCTACATTGGGGCTAAGTTCAATATTGTTTAAATTTTCTACGACGGGAATAGAAATAGAATCTTTGGTCGAGTCTTCGTTGGTTAAATGAAGTAAGCTATTATGACCCTTGTTGCATTTCCGGCAATTTTCGCGCTTACAATCTTTATTCGTATGTCCTACACGAAAACTTTTTCTGCAAAGGCGTAATTTTCGTAGTTCATCTAATCTGCTTTCGACTGGGAGTTTTAAAAATCTGTGACAATAATAAATTAAGTGACTACCCTTACATAAATTGCAAACTTTAGAATCATGAGATACGTGAGAAAATTGCAACCCAACCCAAACTAACCCTTTGTCCCATCAGGTTTATCAGAATATAAATTAAAGTTAACCATTTCTAAGCTTTGGCAACGCTGCGTCAAAAACTTAATTAAGACCTCATATGTAGGTAGGCAATGTTGATGCGTAATTGCTTAGTGAATTTTCCCACTCTCTTCGCGTAAAAAAATCTAATTTTGAAGTAACCACAAAAATTACAATGGCATCCCAACTTTTAACAGGCTGTATTAAAGCTTCGAGTGATCGAATGTTTTTTTGTAAAGTATCTAATAAGGTTCTTAAACCATCCTTTGATTCCCTTTTTAAGTTTGGAAAATCAAAAATGCCTTTAATGTGACTGTTAATTATTATTCGCGTATTTTTTTATAACGATCACAAATCAAATTCCAGGCAATAATGTAGTTATTATTGCTTAAT
Organism: Pissodes strobi; assembly: GCA_016904865.1. Taxonomy (NCBI): domain Eukaryota; kingdom Metazoa; phylum Arthropoda; class Insecta; order Coleoptera; family Curculionidae; genus Pissodes; species Pissodes strobi. Next base: position 45,625 of record MU183201.1, on the reverse strand, counting down.
TGTAAAGATTGTATGCAATGCAAGGCTTCTCCTTTTAAACACGATAATAAATAACGAAACTTTTGAATGCCATGTAAGTTATTATTTTCATGTATTAAAGATTTAAACGTATCATGAAAATGTAGCCAAAATTGTAAATTTCCGTCAAAACTAGGCAAATTTAAAGGCGGTAATTTAACGTTTGATAACGAATACACGGAAGAGTTTAACGATTGTTCAGATCGATTTACTTGCGTAAATCCATCAAGTAATGACTTCGCTTTAGCAATAATAGTAAAAAACCGATTTTCAAACGTGCTTCTTTCTGATCCATGATCTAAAGAATCGCCACTAACCTCTCCTAAGCGAAATTGACATATATCAAAATTTTCTAGTAGTTTTTTTACTTTTTTCTAATCGTGTTTTCAGTTCAAAATAATTTGGATTTGACGAAAAAGAATCTAAATAATTTTCAAATCTTGTTAACGATGCCTTAATTGTCCCTCTTTTTAGTTTTAAAGACTTTTCTTCCTCAGAAGATATTTTGCCCTAATATAAGGGAAATAGGCAGCAAATGGTAAACAAAGGAAATGTTATTTATTTTAAATATAAACAGCAGCAACTACTCACATTAACTTGCTATAAACCTCGCATCAAACAAGGTCAACTTTTAACCTGATCTAAATCCTAAATCAAGACAAAACAGTTTATTTTAAGTGTTTTCAATATAATTTTACAGATATAGCAAAATAAACCTCTTTTGATAACCATGTAAACGAATCGGCTGTCAGAATCAACTTTGCTAATGTATTTTATTTAATATCAATTTGAATTTAAAAAAAGGACTGTATTCATGCAAAGTAGACGCAAATTCTTAAATAAAGGATTAATGGATTAAAGGGAAGGACACTTACTTCTTTATTACAAATATCTGATTTAAATCTTCTGCTGATGTACGGTAAACTCTGCAGCTATAGCGGCGAGAAACAGTTACCTTTTACCTTAAACCAGGCAAACAAAAATTGGCAAGGCTTCGCAAACTCTGGCCACTTTTGCTTTCTTCTATCCGTCAATCGAAGGACCAAATGTGCGATTAATATATATAATCGAATTATTATCTCGTATCTAGACTTTATTTTAAAACAAACAAATTTTTTACAATGCAAAATTATTATATCGTTGACAAGTAGTGAACTGACATCTCGATTCTGTCTTCATTTGTTGTCATCTTGCTGGTGGTATCTGTGTTACGTGGAAACGGATTTACAGCGTCGTCCCTTGTTGTTGAGTTTCTGACTCAACAGAAACTATTGTTAACTAAGGCATATTAATTATTACAAGAATATTTTGATGACTCTTTCAATTATGTAATTCTAAAATTAAATATGGGTACTTTTACTTTTTTTTTTGTCCGGACCCTTGTACTATTTTGTTCAATATGTTTTATATACTGTATTAATTTAAATTAAGTAGTTTTATTTTATTGTTTTTCTTATATGTGTGAGAGAATTGAATGTGCTTTGTTTATTGATTAACTTTAGAATGTAAGATTTAAGGCTTTGTACACAACAAATTTTTGTTAGATGCAAATAAAGCTACTTCTTGACTTGACTTGAGGATTAATAATTTTTGTAAGAAATGATACAATTTATGAAAACGGATGTATTTATTCAGAAAATGGTAATTGTTGGTGTGTTTTTATACATGTAAAAATTAATAACATAAGCTGGTCTATTGGCTATTTATATAGATCACCTACTGGTAGTTTGGCAGCTTTTTTAAGTAACCTGGAGGATATTATTGAAGATAATATGATCATGAGTAAAAAATGTATATTGGTAGGAGATTTTAACATAAATTATTTTAATAAAGATGACTTTTACTGTAAAAAACTATTAACTCTTTTACAATCACTGGGGGTAGAACAGGTTATCAGGGAAAGTACAAGAATTTGTGAGAATTCGAGTAGTCTTATTGATCTTGTCCTTACAAATACTAATAAGTTAGAACACAAAGTATTTCATACACCAAACATCATTGATCACTTAATTATAGGAATTAGGCTAGAGAATATTAATATTAATAATGTTAATAGTAATGACATTTTTTTTTAGCTGAGTGTTTAAATGATCAGGCATTTTATGATTTAAATATTGAGCTGATAAACTGTGATTGAAATTTCGATTCAATTGATATTAATGTGATATACAATGATCTATATAAAAATGTAAAGCTATGGTAGATGACAAGAAGTATCCAATAAGACAAATAACCTTTAAAAATGAGAATGTTCCCTTGGTATGATAAAGATGTCAGGGCATATAAAAATTTTGTGAACTATAGTAATGATGGTAATGGTCATATTTTATGGAATGAATATAAGATGAAAAGGAATTTAGTTGTAAATTTGTTAAAGCGAAAGAAGGTAAAATATTATGAAAATATGATAGATAATAATAGAAATGATTCAATGGAAATGTGGAAATGCTTGAAAAAGTTAATTAAAAATAGAGATCAATTCACAAATTATAAAAACATTAACTTTGGAATAAATGATGGTAGAGTGATTACAAATAATGAAAGGGAGGCTGCATGTTTATTTAGTTCATATTTTACAAAGAGTATTGAGGAAATAGTATCGAGTTTTATCAACTCTCATGAACGGTCTTATAATGGTTTACCTGCAGTAGAATGCTATATGAATGAACTTCAGCCTTTAACAATCAATGAACTAAAAGAAATAATATTTTCATAAAAAAACTGCAAAAATATAAATAATGCACTTAATTCACAATTTTTAAAGCAAACTTTTGAGACCACTGGCTATGCTGTTCTTAATTTTATACATTCTTCATTGAAAGGTGGAAGTTTTCCTAAAGATCTAAAAATTAGCTTCATTACGCCTGATCCAAAGAGTCAAAATAAATCAGAAGTATCTACATATCGACCAATTAATACGCTGCCTTGTATAAAGAAAGTACTTGAAAAAGCAGTTTACAACCAATAGAATAGAATTCATATAAACCTCCTACTAATATAAATAAAGTGTCTGGGCATATCTTTTAAACGAAAATATTCATTTTCACGTACTTTTATTAATTTGCATTCTAATTAATCACTTTTAAGATTTAACTGGTTGATTATCTTCCTGTGAGGTTAGAACTTTCAATCTATAAATTTTGACAATTTCATTCTATAGAACTCATATAAACCTTACTAATTTATTATTATTATGCTGAATAACTTCTGTCAAGTGTAATTCAATCCTTCCCTCCATCCGCATATATTCCTTCAGTTGCTCTTTTCGAGTTAGTCAGATCACGGAGTTTTCAATAGAATTAAAAAGAAATGACTATCTGAAAAACAACTTGGCTCAAATCGTATATCGGCTCTTTTAGTTATATCTTCATAGAAAATTGTTGAAATACTCCAATACCACCGATACATAACATACTTCATTTGAACCTAAACTCTCTCAAACCAGTCTTTCTTAGTAATGATATTATGTTGTACACACAAAATCCGGGTACAAAGTTAAAAAAAAATAGCAACGATTAAGCTACTTGTTTAATCGTAGAAGGCATCATCTGACCTGAATGTAATGAATATCAGCAGACACAAGGGACCATATCACCTAACCCTTACTGAATTAATATTTTACAGACAGTTTCATTGAAATTATATTTATGCGCCCAAGGCCTATACATGACAAAACAATAACCTAAATACAAATTAGAAATATACTAAACTAGATTTGCTTTTAATGCTAAACACCTAATAATATGTACAAATAGTTTAGAAGGCCTAAATATTGGATCACACCACTCACATCTCGGAAGATGTCGTATATAAATGTACTGAATCAGAAAGGGCAAAAGCTTCAAGATAAAAAATGTAGTTAAATATGCAATGTATACGACAATATGAATCAAACACATCAGATGATATATAAAGTTTTTCATATTCAATAAAATAAGAAACCTATCATCGGCCATCAAGCGACGGTCAACTATTTAGGCCATCAAAAACTTGATAAATGATACTCTGTAGACTGTATAATCTTTAGACAATGCAGCCAAGGTTAGAGACGCTCTATACAACTTAACTATACGTTCAGCTTAGCCCTAACCTGATTTTCAATATTTCACAGCATAAATAGTCACAGATTTCAAGCAAAAGAATTTTCGCCATCGGCTCCCGCGCCGTCCGCGTCCTCTAGCGACGAGAAATTCAAGAAATGGGCAGGTCTGTGGACTTCGTGATAGAATTCTTTCGGATTGGACAGTTGCAGTTCATATTTCATACCTGGATCATGCCTGACACCTAAAAGATAAGATTATGTTACAGGATTTGTCGAAGCTATTATACGTTTTTGTTTCGACAAATATATTAATCTTTTAATAAAATTCCATAATGGCATTTTTCATTTCAAAGTTACATTTTAATAAAGCGATAAATACAACATACCCATAAAGTTGTAATTCCAAGGTCCCTGAGACGGTACCATGAAGAATCCCGTAAACTTGTCCGAAAGCAACATTTGGACCTTTTCATAATGACTGGGTAAGTAACCCTTTGGATTATTGCCCTTGTCGGTATTTTGTCTGCCCCACTCGAAACCAGAGGGTGTTAGTTTATAGGCTGTCAACGAACACGAACCTGAAAATAAAAAATGATAAAATAATATATTAAATAAGTAATAGTTGTGCTTATCAGACGAAACTTCACAGTAGTGAAGACTAATATAAAAAATACTAAATAAAAAAAATTATTAACCCATAATGTTCACAATTCAGGTAATAGGGTACGTCTAAAGAACACTTACTGTCTAAAGTTAAAATTACAAAAACTTAATTAAATACATGGGACAAAAATTCGTTTACAGAATAAAAAGCATTGGGCACTAACAACTTCTTGACATGGGAAGTAAATTTGTTAATAGTAAGATCTTTCACACCACTAGGTAGTTTGTTATATAATTTAGCCCCCATATAGTAAGGGCTTGATTTGTAAAGCTCTAATCTGTGTAAGTCGTATTGAAAATTTTGGCCATGGCGAGTGTTATAATTGTGATACTCGTTCTGAAGATTAAAATTGGATATATTTTGTCTCACAAGCTTTAACATGTCTAATATATAAATACTAGGGAAAGTGAGAATTTCTTCTCTGATAAAAATTTGTTTACAAGACTCTGTATTTTAAACCAAACATACAGCGTATGGCTCTCTTTTGTACTATAAATACTCTTTTCACTGCTAAAGAGTGTCCATACAATATAATTCCATGTCTTATAACAGATTCAAAATTTGAGTAATAAAAAGTCCTTGTGATAACTTTGCTGTGATAGCACAAAGTCTCCTCAGTGCAAAACAATTACTTGCACATTTTTACAAACATAAGTTACATGATCCCGCCATGACAGTGATATGTCTATGTCCCAGTAGTTTGAAACTTGTTACTTGTTCAATTGTTTTGCCATTTAGCCGAATTAGAGGGCTGGTCGTATAACTGGCAGTAAGTGGGTGAAATTGGAAGATATGCGTTTTTTCTTGATTTATTTTTAAGTGAATACTACTAAGATAATTATATATTGCCGATAAATTGTTGTTCAGCTGCTCATTAACATCGACTTGGTCTTTGTTGTAAGCTACCATTGTCATATCATCTGCGAATTTGCAGTGAGATTGTTTCAGAGTCGATCTTGGTCGATTTTCTCAACAAAACGAGATGTGCTCTTAGGCACTAAAATTTACCATAGGGCTAGTTCTAAAGTCATTTTGTGAATAAAACAAAAAGCTTTAGCATTATATGAATATTTTAATAAGTTACTTTACTTGAAAATAACTAGAAGCTCATAAATGCACAAAATATAAACAGTGAATTATTGTACGTAGTCAGTGCTACGATGTGAACAATATCAGTCGAGGCAAGTTTCGACCTTGAAGAATATGACATAAATAAAACTCTTAAAATCTAAAGCAATGCATAAACAGTTGTAATACTATACTAATATATGGTTATAAACATAACCTTGAAGCTATGTACAGTTAAATGTCTGTTAAGGTTCCTGCGGAACAGCTACTTATCAACTCTGTTAGCTGATTTAGCTTTGATATGAAATACAATAACATACAAGCAATAATAACAGGATTAATATTACCTTAGAGTCCATCTAAAAGCTAATATGTACACAATGTTTACCATTGACGAGAAACGTTCAATGTTCAGGAGGTTATCTTCCAACACTGGGGGAAAGTCACTTTGAAAAACACTTACTAGGCCTATTGCTAGCTTCTATGTACAATGTACTTCGATTTCTTGCAAATATGAATGACTTGAATGTAGTAAATTGAGAGGGTATGCAGTTATTGCATAATAGCATGACATTGATGCCTTTGTGAGTGCGGTTTCTATACACGCATGAATGATTACTAAATATGCTATGCAGGTAGCATAGGTAAGCTGAAATCCGCGTATGGGAAGTAGCCTTGTGATAACTTGAGTATATTGGCAGACTAGTGCCGTTTAATCCCTATATGAGAATAAGGCATGAGTAGGTATGCAGACTAGTGCAGAGTAATCCTTATATTAGAATAAGGCAAGAGTATAGCAACCCAGTGGTATACTCGTGATATAGAATGTTGAAAAACCCATGGGCAAGACCATTGGGGACTGTACTGCGCATGGTACAGCCTTTGAGAATTAGAGAGATCAGTGGGTCTCCATAATGGCAGTCAGAATGCCGATAATTACCTTTCTGTAGGCTTTGTGAGACTGTGATTGTAAACATGTGCGTTTACTTACTTGAGATTCCGAGACTAGGCTCGATTGAATGTGGTTCGAGACAGGGCTAGATTGTGAAACTCCCATGGATGAGACCAATTGGGACGCCATTGCACGGCGTGAGACTCGTGAGAATAACGGCAGTCAGGTTGCCGATAAATACCTTTTTGTAGGCTTAGATATGACGATGACTATGGCAGGATATCACTATATCACTTGAGTAACGAACTAGATAGATTATGAGGTCTCAAAACGTGAAAACTGGCCGACATGGCGGCTTGCGCGCCATGTTGGCAGGAGCGAGCAGCGCCTTAGAGCGACTTACATGGTCGAGGTTCAAGAAACGACTCAATTCTAGTATGTGGGAACTAAATCATTTTTTTTTTTGAGAGGTTTAGGAAATCTGCTTATCAGACACCCGCAGGCATTGGTGGTCTAGCGCCCGGGGTAGTGTGGGGTTAACGTCTCTTTCCAGAGAGCGCCTACCCACTAAAACCCTTTCCATCTTGTTCCAATTCCTTGGAAGAACATGGTTGGTATCACCTTTAGGGGTATGCTTCAAAACCATGCTTCCTGTTAAGTACTACAGAACGTTCTAGTAAGTCTTTTAAGTTTTTAGCCTGCCATTTCGGCTAGCTCCCGTTCTTCACTTTCTTTGCGGCTCATTATAGCTTTCATCATTGTGTATATTATCCTCCACCCATTTTTGCTTTCCACCATATTGTTAGGGGTCACAGGAAAACCCAGATCGAGGTCTGCCCTGTAACGCTCTGTTATCCATCTTTCACAATGAAATAGTGTGTGCTCCGGACTGTCTTCCTGCCCACAGTAGACGCACGATTCATCCAAAGCCTTTTTTATTTTATAAGTATATTTCCTGAAGGAGCCATGTCCGGTTAGTGCCTGTGTAAAAAAATAATCAGTTTTCCGGTGCTCACATTCGACCCACGATTTTAAATTTGGAATGAGTTTCCTCGTCCATTCTGCTTTTATTTCCTCGTTAGTCCATACTTGTGGCCAGCGATCTATGGTGTTTCGTTTAGCTACATCTCTGGGTTCGCCCTCTAAAATGCTACTTTGTTCTTTAATAATTTCAGAAAGAGGTGGTACTCTACAAACCACTTGCACCGCCTGGCTAGACACCGTCCTGTATGCCCTTGCAACCCTTAATAGCGCTTTGCGTTGAACTCCCTCTAACATGTTTTTGTACTTCTTAAAGTGCAACATATAGCTCCACACTGGAAAACCATATAACAGTACTGACTGTGATACTGTAAGGAGTAGCCTACGTTTTTCGTAGCTAGGACCGCCAATGTTAGGCATTATTTGCGCCAGTGCTGCTGTTGCCGCCTCAGCCTTTTTCGCTGCTTCGGTTAAATGACTTCCAAAATGCATGTTTTGGCCCACAATTATCCCAAGGTATTTTATTTGTGGAAATGGTGTGATTGTTTCATTTCCCAGTCTGAACTGAATCTCCCTTCTGTCCCTGGGGCCATTCAGGATAACCGCCTCAGTTTTCTCTGGTGCCAAAGAAAGTCCTCTGCTGTTCATCCATTCGCTGATCCTAAGTAGCGCAGCGTTCACCGCATCAATCATGTATTGTTTGTTTCTTGCAGCTACTATGAGCGCCAAGTCGTCCGCGTATCCCACGATTTTCACCCCTGGTCCATAAACTAATCTTAATACCTCATCAAATAAAATTATCCACAAGGTAGGACCTAAAACCGACCCCTGGGGCACTCCTGCCGACAGCTTTCTTTTTGTTTTATCGTACTTCCGGATTCTGTTGCTAAGGTAATCTTGTATAATATTAATTAAGTAAGGGGAAAAAGCTCGTCTTCTCATTTCTTTAATTATGGCGTCCCAAGAAGCTGTATTAAAAGCGTTTCTTACATCCAACGTTACTAGTACCGACCACCTTCTCTTGCCAGCTCCGCCAGCTCCTAGTCTGGTGTTATGTCCATGTTCCAGGACTTTGCAAATTGCATCCACGGTTGATTTTCCCTTACAGAAACCGTATTGGTTAATTGATATTTCTCGTTCCCCTGTCGATTCCTCCATGATTCTGGCCTTTATTACTTGTTCGTACAGTTTCGCTATTGTGTTAATGAGGCACAGTGGTCTATATGAGTTTGGTTGGTCCAGTGGTTTTTTTGGTTTAGGTATAAGAACAAGTTTTGATAATTTCCATGGTATTGGGAAAGTCTGTTCCATAAGAGCCTTGTTTAGCGCCATAAGTAATAGGTCGGGTTTTATTTTGGCTATTTCTTTGATTAACTCTGGTGGAATACTGTCTGGGCCTGGTGCTCTTCCGCTCTTGAGGCATTCGGCTGCTAACTGAATTTCTTCTGTAGTGAGAGGGCGTGGAGTGTCTCCTGCCATCCTGGTGTGTGTGTATCTCTGTCTCGGGAAAAGTACGTCAACAATTTCAGTTTTTCTGCATTCAGTTATGCTGGCAGGAGTTGTCATTCCTTTAACCTTTTTGGTAACGATCTTGTAAGCCTAGCCCCAGATATCATTTTCCAGCTCGACCCTCATCTTGCGTTTTTGTCGCTTGATCTCGTTGCGAAGTGCCCGTTTTTTATCCTTATATTCTTCGATGGCGTTTAGTGTCGTATTGTTCTGGTTGTCGGTTCTTCCATGTCTCCTATTCATTCGACAGAGTGTTCTTCTAGCCCTAATGCATTGCTCGCGGATCGTGTTTATTTCTTCAGTCCACTAATATGGTTCGCTGCTTCTGGGAGGCCCATACTGCACTGAGGATGCTGAGTTGTACAGGTTTTGATCTGATATTCCATACCACTTTTGATCTGTTATCGGAGTGTAGTATTTGATTATTATAATATAAGTTGAATCATATGTCGATAAATTTTTTTGTAAGTGTTATAGTAGTTTAAAGTAATTAACCCTTGTTTTTGCTGAATAAATACCCTTTTAAGGTTAGCTGCTGATACCTTTAGACCTGGCGTTATCCAGTTTTTAGTTTTGCCAAAATTATGTTTTGCTTTAGTAACAAGTTTAAAACTAAGATCATAATAATAAAGAAGTGTACTATTAAATACGCCAAACGTTTTATCAACATCACTATTACAGTTTATAAGATCATGCCAGTCTTCGGTTTCAAGATAATTTGTAAACAGTTTGATGTTTTTCTTTGAGAACGATCGACTTTTATAAGAGGTATACTTGTTTTCATTCGTTACAGGAAATGAAACTAGCTGTGCAGAGTGATCAGCTAAGCCGTTCTGAATAATCTGTTTCTCTGTTATAATATTATTAAAATTAGTAAATATATAATCAACGGCACTTTCAGACCTTGTCGTTATTCTTGTTGCTTCATTAAAAACGGAATTCAAATAAAAAGAGTTTACAATGTCAATGAGTTTATCTATGTCTTGCGAATCAGCTAAATAATTAACGTTCATATCTCCACATACAATTAATTTACCAAAACGATTTTTATCACATATTACGTTTAAACATTCTTCAAATTGATCCAAAAATAAAAGTAAATCACTATTTGGAGCCCTATAAATACATAAAATACCAATGTACTCATTATTTATCGTAACACTGCACATTCAAATATCTTTTCTATACTTAAATTATTACATTTAGGAATTGCAATATATTCAAGAAAATTTTTAATAAGTATTAATGTACCACCATGGATGAACTCTTGTCTGCTGAAACACCCTCCTAAGAATAATCAAGCAACCTAATATAGTTAATGTCATCATGACTGCACCAGCTCTCTGTTATCAGGATCCTCTTCACTTAAGAACACTTCTAATTCTTCAATTTTGTTTTTGACGCATTGTAGGATTTGATGTAATACTTTGAAGCAGAAATTTATTCTTGGCTTTGCTGCATTGTTTAAGTTATTAATTTTAAGATTATTATTTATAAAAAATCAGTTTTACTTTTCTTGATTTCCAAATTTCTGCTCCAGTATTATGATGAAAATCAACATGTTTAATCTTAAGCTTTTCAACAGCATACTTACAACCAAAGATTTAATAAGGAATGGATACCGCCTGAATTTCAAAACTGATGGGGAAATTACTGTAAACTGTAAATAAAATATTTGTTTTGTTTTCTTTATCTCCCCCACCACCAAATAGTTAGATTTGTCCTGGCAAATATTTCTGAATAGTTACGTTACTCTTTGTCATAAGACAAATCCTATATATCTTTCTCTCTTGGAAAAATGGGAGTTGCAAACGTATCATCTCTAAACGGAATACGGGCATAAGATAATATTCAAATTATACTCCTATCTTGCTATCCTTTTCAGGCATTTGTTACGTTAACATAGACAACGACCGAACGACGGATGTAGGTCTCTGCTAGAATCATGGCGCTCCTCTTGCGGCGTGCACGTGCACCTGTTCGGTGACAAGGACGGCCAAACAAACAGATGTTTTATTTCCATTTTCGTGTTGGTTCCTGTCCTGTCTTGTGTATTATTGTATTTTGCTTTGACTTTTGGTTTTGTTATTGTTAAATAATAGAAACAATGGTGCGATCGTGTTGTGTATGTAAAAACTCTGAATATTCGAAACCTAGTGAAGGAATATCTTATCACCGGTAAGTAAACAAATATCTTTATCTTTGTCTTGCTCTTACCTTACCAGTGTTGTAGAATGCAGTTTTGGTTTTTGCCATGGATTAATTTCAATGATTTATTAATTTACTAATAATAAGAATTATTAATTAGTGAGTATTGAATTCTTAGCTTGTCGATCACTTAGGTTGGATAATGAATTTTACTAGAGTTTTATTTCGATACTCAATTAGGAATCTAACCCATGCATAGGCTAAAGATACAAGGTGGTTCTTTAAACCACTTTATTTAAAAATAAAAAACAATTACTAATTTTTACACTTAAACTGTGAAGTCTAAAGTCTACACTAGGACTGTAACTTAAACCAATATAATTTAATAGAGCATTATTCTTTATCATCAGACCGGCAAATTTGACCTGAGCTGGAAATCACTTATATTAGTCTTTGCATCATCTGGACACTATTATGTCCCTTCACTACCTAAGATTTTTATATTATGCAAATAAGATCTTTTTTGGGATTATTATAGACACCAAAGTATTTTTAAAATTTTCTATTTTGACGTTCACTTTTAGATTTCCTAAAAATGAGGAAAAAATGCAGCTTTGGCTTTCTGCTTTGGGCCTAAGTGAGGCTGAGATCAAGCGTTATAGCTATGTATGCAGTGACCATTTTCAGCAGAAGGATATCATCATGCAACCTTCCGGAAAGCAGTTTTTGCACAAGGAAGCTGTGCCTGCACAGGTGTGGGCCTTGAATGTTCCTAGTACATCAAAACAGAACGTAAGGTAAGCACTCAGCATAGAAAATTTTGTATTTTGCAAATTACACACTTTCCTCTCCGACCCAAATGATGGGTATTATCTCGCTAATGAGGAAAACTCCTGAAAAATTAAACTGATTATTTTTATTGCAAGCTATAGAACAGTGAAAAAATAAATATATCGATACGTATTTTTTTATTTCCACTAAAGATGATTATTACGAGAGCTATGCCAGTTTTTAGTTTTGTATGTATATATATTCAAAATTCAAAAAACATTTATTTTGCATTATATATGATCACGTGTCCACTTATTTTTCATGGGCTATCGAAATCAGCAATAAAAAAATTTGATGAAACTTCCTCGTGATTTTTGAAAAATATAAGCAATACGTAAAAGAATGCGGTATATTTTTATTATGAAACTCTCGATGAAACCCTGATAATAATTTGGTTATATTTACAGCCCCATGAAATCAGATTCGTCAGGGTCCACTTTGACAGCAATGGACTTGGAAGGAACTTTGAGTGCCTCTGAAACAGGATCGATGGCAGAGTTTGTGGACTTACCATTAGATCACTCGATCAACAAACAGGGTGCATGTGATGGTAGCCCCGAGGGCAGCCCTAAAGCTAATGTCGAGGATAACTCAGTTCCGAAGAGTTTCAAAAGGAAGCAGCTTTTTCGATCTCCAGCAAACCCAAGGTAAAAATATTTAATTCAACTTTTAATTAATGCCGTTTTTGGTTTTAAATTACAATTAGTTTTTGATTAAAATCTAAACCTGCTTAATTGTTTTGAAGTTCTATATTTTTTTTGGGTTTTTTTTTAGCTTAGGTACAAAGTTTTTATTTCTGATTTAGTCTATGAAAAGCTATGTACCCATACGACATAATACTATTCATTCATTGCTGCCCTTTGGTAAATGTTTTACTCAAGATTTTACTTTTCAAAATCTCGAAGGTTTTGTTTATAAAAATGTATTAAAAATAGTTGCAAAGTATCTATAATACAAAATTGTTATGTCTTTATGTTGTTCCCATAAATGCATTTAATTTTTCCATTGTAATTCAAATTTTATATTGCAGGAAGCGGTTTTTTGGTGACTTGGAAAGTGTGGATTTCGGAACACCTAGAAAAGCAGCAAGGAATTTCCAGACTGCCAGAAAAACGGTAGCACAGCAAAGGCGTAAAATCCACCTGCTTCAGCAGTCACTTCGACGCTCTAAGAAACGAGTCACAAGCCTTAAATCATTGCTTGTAATTTTTATTATCAGACAATGCTGAAAATGCTGTCGAGGTATGTCCATTCTACTTCACCTTTTAATTTTTTTATGTCATACTAGTTTAATATTGTGTTTTTATTGCTTAGATATCAATTATATAATAGGGAGCCATAAAGTCCACTTTATGGCCCGCGCGGAAATAAAGACACAATAAAAGCAGTTTTTGTAGTAAACTTTCCTGTATTTTTGACTTTTTAAGTTTGACATCATTCCCTTAACAACAAAAACATTTACTATCATGATTTACTATGATAAAATTAAAATGTTTTTAATCTCCAATAATTGAATTGGTCGTATTTTTTTAAATATTTATATATTGTGAATGCAATAATGAACTAGTAAGCATGACATAAAAGTTTGTACGTACCGCGAGTATTAATACCCTTGGTACTTAAATAACTATTAAATACATTACTTAAATGTTTTACAGTACTGAATATCAACCATTCACTTTTTTTTATTTCTACAAGAACATTTTTAAATACTAAAATATATTGTTATTTTCAGGCTTCAGTATCTGGACTAGCTGCAGAGGTCCTCAAACGTTTTCTCAGAGGACCATCACAAGGTAAATACAGCCCAGAGCTTAAGTTGTTTGCTGTCACGCTAAATTTTTATTCGCCTAAGGCCTACAAATATATTAGAGAAACATTTAACCGAACCTTGCCACACCCATCTACCATATCGAAGTGGTATCAGACCGTGGATGGATCCCCAGGATTTTTAAAAGAAGCCATAACTGCCTTAAAACTTCGGGTCAGGGAAGCAGACAGAAAGAACAACAAAGTTTTATGCAATTTAGTTATTGATGAGATAGCTATCCGTAAACAAGTGGAATGGACCGGTAGCAAATTTACTGGGTATATTACTGTTGGCTCAGATGCCAATATTGAATCCCTTCCTGAGGCCAAGGAAGTCTTGAAATTTATGTTAGTAGTAATAAATGGTTCATGGAAAATACCTGTAGGTTACTTTTTTGCTAATGGTGTATCAGGTTCTGAAAAAGCCACTTTAGTGACAAGAGCTTTAGAATTTTTGCATGATTCTGAAGTTATTATTACATCAATGACATTTGATGGTGCTGCATCAAATTTTAAAATGGCAAATGTGTTAGGGGCCAATTTTGAAAACATAAACGACCTAAAAACTTTTTTTAATCATCCTGTTACAAATGACCCAGTGTTTATATTTTTAGACCCCTCACATATGATTAAATTAGTGCGCAATTGCTGGGCATCTAAGGGTATTTTAGAAGATGCAGAGGGAAACCAAATAAATTGGGATTTTATAAAAAAACTTGTCGACCTCCAATATTCTGAAGGACTACATTTTGGCACAAAAGTAAAAAATAGGCATTTAGACTGGCATCGGGAAAAAATGAAAGTCAAATTAGCCACACAAACTTTAAGCAAAAGTGTAGCAGATGCTTTAAAATATTTAAAAAACGGAAAAGACTTTAAAGGTGCTGAAGCGACTGCAAATTTTTGCGAAATTTTTAACAACTTATTTGATGTGTTAAATTCCAGAAATTTTTTGAACAAATTTAAATATAAAATTCCAATTAATAAATGAAATAAAAATGACATTCGATTATTTATCTGTTTGTGAAAAATATATTTCTGGTATAAAAAGGGGATCCGAATTAGTTATAAGAACTACACGTAAAGTTGGTTTTTTGGGTTTGTGTGTATGCATTAACAGCCTTAAAAAAATGTACAGTCAGTATGTTGAAGAAAAGCAATTGCTTAATTATATTTCCTCCTATAAAATTTCACAAGACCACTTAGAGTTGTTTTTTGGTGCTATCAGAAGTCGAGGAGGATTTAATAACAATCCAACTGCCAGACAGTTCGAAGCAGCACATAAAAGGCTATTAGTGCATACACAAGTAAAGGCGGGAAACACTGGAAATGCTATCAATTTGGATGATATTTCAATTCTTTACTGTTCTAGTAGTATTACTATTGAACAGAAATAATTTAATAGAAAGTGAAGAATACAAAAACTTTAAAAAGGAAATTTTTAGTGAAATAGATAAACAAGAATTTTTAACATCCAATGCTTGGGATTTGACCGATTTTGTTTCTGATATTGTTGGATACATTGCAGGATTTATAATTAGGGGTTTAAAAAAATGTGTAACTTGCATCAAATGCTTAAACATTGCTGAGGGCACAACCACAGTGTCTGCCCTACAGAAACAAAAAGAGTACAAATCCTTAACGAAAGCTTCTGCGTATACAATTGAATTATGCAAATATGCAGAAAAATATTTTAGATTTTTTATTAAAACCACAGGTCTAGCAAATAGAAACATTGTCAATGTGATTGAATTGTTAATTTTTAATACTATGAAATTTTTACCTTTGTCTTTGATAGAAAATTTTGGCGATCATATATATGACTTTGACCCTCTTAATTGCCATTTTCATTTAAAAAAAAAATTTCACAATAAGAATTCATCACGAAAATGTCAAAAATTTGGATAAGTCTATTAAAGGTCGAGTCAGAAGTATGCTTACCAAATCAGTTCTATTTAAAAATCAGTAAGAAATAATACTTCGCTTACCACCTTGTTTTGTATAGAATCCCCATGTACATATTAGATGCTCAAAATACCAAATAAATGTACCCAGTTCAGTTTTATTTAACTCCCACTATTAGGATAAATCAATATCTGTTTGCAGCATTTTTTATGTAGCAAGTTTAGTTACTTGTGCTTTGTTTGTATGTTATATAAATAACTTAATGCTTAAGTGTTAAGATGAGAAAATGACGGCAGAGTTGTGCTTTACTTTCATTTCATCATCTGGACAATATTTTTATCTAGTTCATAAAATGAAAAAGCTGTTACGAAAAATTATTCAGTCGTATACAATACGTTTATAAAATTATGCAGGTTGCTAAGAATCTATAGAAAACAAAATTGTGTACTTATATAAGATCTTTTTTAAACTTCAAAGAGAACAACCAGATAAATCACAGTTTTTTCTAATGATTATTGCAGATCTTCACAAGTTGGTCAGATATTCGTCTTTAACCGTACCTTGTGCGATGTAGTCTCTCATATAAAAAAACTTCTGTGGCGGATAGATCTTGTTGATATTTGAAGATTATCTTGGAGCTTATATTCTATTATAGTTATATTTATTTCAGTTTCAATTTATTATAGGTGTGTTGTTATAACGTTAAAAAAATAAATAATTTTCTACATAAATAAGCTGTTTTATTGATCGTAATTTATCAAAATAATATGTAAATCAATTATATTTTCTTTTAGGTAATTGACTTTTCTTTCAAGAATGCTGTACTTACTACAAGTAATCTGCATTCGCCATTCTTAATTTCATTTCAAAAGACATTTTTAAATATATCTTTCAGGCATAATTGAAATACCCGGCCTTCTTTATGCCGTTTATTTGATTGTTAAAAAATTCATTATTCTGTACTCGAAATAAGCAGTATTTTATAAATCATATATTTGGTAGTGGAAGTTTAAATAAAATAATAGGGGAGAGAAACAATTTTAGTATATAAAGTCTTAAAAATTTTTAGTACGGCTCACGTTACTAAAGATTGCCGTGGGGTTGACGTCAAGTTAGATTTATTTATTTCCTCCCCACTACATAGTGATAAAGTTGGCCCTCGCTTATCAAAGGTGCAGCGCTTAAGTTTCGCAGCTATATACTTCTTTAGGCTATGACTATAATATATTACTTCCAAATTATTTGAGGTATTTTTTTAAATCTTTTTTTATTTTGTGTGGAGTGAAATAAGGAGTATCGAAATTATCCGATAATGTCAGATTATGGTATCCCCTAAAAAGTGTGCCAATATGCACCTTGTAGCTTCCTTGATAATTCAGATATCACAGACATGTAAACGTGGCAAGAAAAATCGTAAAAGCTTAATGACCGTTTGAACTAATTTTGGTAGTAGAAAAAATTTGTATCAACCTTGTGTAAGTAACCTTTTTCTAACTCATTTCCTTTCATTCGTAAAAAGGGCTAGACTTTACTCACTTAGGTGTGTGAAGTACCGGGATATCAAAAATTAAATTGATAAAAAGTTGGCCATGAAATGGAAAACGTTTGTCGTTTAATGCCATTGTGACATGCCACCTGACAATTTTATCAAAATAATCTCAAAAGAATGACATAGTACAACAGACGTTTTCTTTTCCATGGCCAACTTTTATCGATATAATTTTTGATATCTCGGTATAACTACGTGCAGTAAATAGAAAAATAGGCAAATGAAATTAATTTCAACAATTTTTTCAATATAAACCTATTTTATTATATTTCTGAAAAAATAACGATATTTAACCTTTCCCAAAAACATTCTTTATAATTAATAATTTTGAGGAAACCGTCAAACCTACGACACTGGTCTGGAAGCGATCCAAACAGCGATCGAGAGAGCGAGCGATAATAAAAAGAATACGATGCACGCACGCGGCTGATGACTCGGTAGGGGAAAACAAAAGAGTAGAATTGTTTTCTTTATCGCTTTCTTCATCCCGCAGCTCCCTCGCCCATGTAACTTTGGCTTCACTTTATTTGTACAGGGTTAATAGGGCAGGCGGTGTCCATTCCTTATTAAATCCTTGCTTACAACTTACACATATCTATTCTTTTATTACAACATTACATTCATTTCACTGATGAGGGCCACCACATTTGGCACACACTGTCTCCTCATCACATTTGTTGGCAAGATGATTAAAACCACAACAATTAAAGCACATTGCGATGTCTACTGCATCATATACGGCACACATGTCCCACCCAATATTTACCTTACCAATTTTTAGTACATTACCATAACTTTCTCCATCTAATTACACATATGCTATAAAACTTCTTTCATTTCGTCTACTAGGGGCAACATATGTTACTTTCACTATTGATTTTTCTCTTGTCAAAAAGTCTTCATTTTGAGTAAGCAATAATTCTTCTATTTCATCTGGCTCATTTGTTTCAGTGATTCCTACAATTTTTATTTTTGGGAGCTGTTTTTTTGGTTTGCATTCGATTATCACACCACCATCTCGTGCATTTTTCATGCAAGATACTGCTATTTTGGTTGGATCAACGGCATTTTTCACTTCCTTCCTTGTCTAGTCATGTGTCTGAGTTGTATTTTTTGGTTTAACTATCACCACCGGTTCAACTTTATTCTTCTTAACTTTATCAGAATAGGTCTCTACTAATTCTTCTTGTGATTTTATCACCTTACTTATTCCACAATGTATCTCCTCGTTATCAGTGGTTATGGCTTATGCCAGTTTTTCAATCATTTTACCTTGTTTACTAATTATACCTGCTTGTTCTTTGATGGTGTTTTTCTGCGTTTGAAACTCGTTTTGTATATCATTCAGTTTAGCAATTACTACTTCCAAAAGCTTACACGTAGCGTTTTCTTGTACTGCATGCTTTTCAAATTTCTGTTTATATCCATCACATAGGAATATTATTAGTCGTTTTTTTAATGTAACAGCTCTAATTTCAGAAGCTGTAAGATTGATACATTTTTGGCACTGATTTTTATTGCAATGGTCACATAGTATTAAATCATTCTCTTTTTCTTTGCACATTAGAAAGTTTTGAGTCCGGCCCTGCTTTAAATTTAGCACAATGTCTCGCTAGTGGAATAAACAGTATCTGGTATTTATTTGAAAAAAACTGACAACTTTTTGTTGAAAAATGTCCAATATTATTTAGTTAAGCACAAATATAACTCACTAATAAACGTTTAAACAAAATGTTTTTATTGAAAATGGATACCACAGAGCATTTCAGCGTTATTCTTCACACTAGGAACACGAAAAAATCGTTTTTATTATTCACTTTTGACCGCATAAAGCATTCTTTGATCCACAATAATTCTTTATATCAATAATAATTATTACCTCACGTTTACTACAACTTCAACTATTCGAAGTTAAACCAATGCTTTAAAAGTACAGCAAAAGCGGTTTACAATACGTTAAAAAGCAATAAACTCGTTACCATTTGACAGTTTTTTCTGGTTCACAAATTAGGGACTATTTACGATTGTACTTTACAACATAAGCAACTAGTACCAAGATGTCACTACCCCTTTTCATAAATTTCAAATTTAATATTGTTGCTATAAAATTGAATTTAATGTTTTATTTTCGGTAATTAATTAGTTTTTTTTCTTTATTTAATTGACTTATTTGACGGTACTGAAATTTGGCTTTCCTGTATGACATACATTTTCGAATGATTTATATTTAAAAGCGGAAATTGAACAATAACTAATAGTGTTTAATTCACGGACGAATAAATTGTATGTATACATAAAATACTAACCTGGAGTAAAGGAACAAGTGATTATTATAGTTTTTTCTCCATCCCAAGCGGGATTATCTGTCATCAATTTAGCGTGCGTAGTAATATCTTGAGGCGAGAGTTGCGGCAACTCGTTGGGTTGTGTGTGGATCCACCCTAAAGGTTCCATATCTTTGAGGAAAGTGTGGTTTGGTGGCGTATTGGGCAAATGGACGGTTTGATGAGTACCCCATTGGGGAGGTAATACCAGGCAACGAAGTTCTTTCACCTGTGGATTGTCCGGAGGACTGACGCCATAAAGGAAGGCGCAAATCTGAAAATATATTTGTATAAATATTTGTAAAACTGCACCGAGGAGAGTCTGGAAATATTTAAATAATTATTAAACAATGTATTTACCTGAGCACGTAAATCAGAGATGGTTACAAACTTCTTGAGAACGTTCTTTGGCAAAATGTAAGTGTACCCTGTTTCTTTGATGTCGTCGGAACTGACGTATATATGATTCGTTCTAGAATCGTAACAAAACAATATTGTCAAAAATATATGAAACAACATAATAAGTACTACTTAATTTGTCGTCATTACAGTAATAGATATTAGAGGCCTATTAATAACCAGGGTCAATTCAATTTATTTTCAACCATCAAAATTTGAACAAAAACTTACCTAAGATGTAAATTGGTAGCCGATATTGCTCTGACCCTCCATTCCGTTTTAGAACTAAAGGTTTGAGTCTCGTAATTACTCGTCGTACTAGTGATAATTTCGTCGCCGTGTTTGTTCACAGTTCTCGTTGTCGTGGCAGTCAATTGTGATTGTTCCTTGGTCTGCTTCTCGATTTCGGCAATTTGCTGTCTCTGGGCGGAAGGAGCGCTGATCTCCATACCGAGAATGATGTCTCGAATTTCCGATTGTGTTAGCGAAGCAACGTTTACACTGAAAATAAATGCCCCACATTCAAACCCATGTTATTTATGATTAGCAACACCTTTGGGTAGTGGTGTTTGGCTAAAGGTCTGCTATCAATATACAATGTGACCGTTAGGTGTGTAACGGGTTAGTTTTTTATCCATTAGCACATTTAAAAAGCGAATTAATGGAATATAGATCAGCACTAAGTCCCTGCAACATACCTGCTAGAGTGAATATAGGTAGGTATTAGAGCATTATAGATCTTTACATGCCATATTACCCTTAATATTCGTTGGATCAGAGACTACAATTACATAAATTAACTAGAACTTACTTGTTTTTCTTTCCGTAATCGGCAAGAATAAGATCTTTCAACTGGACTTCTACTTTGATCCATTCATCGTCGGACAGAGTAGGCCAAATGTGATGCGGTTCCGTAATGGTGGTTTTATCCGGCTTCAAAATGACCTTGGTCCTTTCGGTATTCACGTGTAGAGCTCGAAGAATTAAAATCAACCTCGAGAAAGCCTAAAAAACATCATAGTTCATAATAATGATGTGTGTGTACTTTGATTGATTATTTCTGTGTAACTTCTGGGATAAAAAGCTTTGTGAGGAGGATTATACCTTCGGGCTTATCGGATCATGAGGCTATCTTGGCATATTTAACCTTACAGACTAAAAAAACTAGAAAGATTAGAAGGGGGCGAATTTATAACAGGTTCAGTTTTAATAAATTTAGAACAGAATGTCAAAGAATAGATTGGAGTGCAATGGAGCAATTTTCGGACCCACTTGATATTTTTAATATTAAAATTGCTGAATTGTTCAACAAAAATTTCCCATTAAAAATAATAAAACAAAAAAAGCAAGAAGCCTTGGGTTACAAAGGGAATAAAAACTTCGTCTAAGACCTAAGAACTTTGCACACTCTTAAGAAGTACTTTCCTACTGAGTTTCTGAAAACCTATTATAATAAGTATAAAATAGTGTACAGAAGGGTGATAAAAAACGCTAAAAAGATATTCTACGCTAACAGAATTCATAATGCAAAAATTAAAAGTAAAGAAATTTAGAAGATTGTTAACAGTTTAAAGGGTAGTGAAAAAACTCCTATTGAGGCTGAGTTGGATGCCAATGAATTTAATAGTTTCTATTGCTCGGTAGCGGGGAGGTTAATGTCTGGGGTGTCATCAGATGTGGATCCTATGAGCTATCTGAAGCATGTTTCTGTTCTAGATTCTTTTTGCCTTTACCACACAAATGTTAATGAAATAACGTTTGTATTTAAACAAATAAAAAATAAAAATTCATCAGGAATTGATAATATTTCATTAAAGATATTTAGAAATTTGCCTGGCTGTGTGATGAGGGTGCTTGCTAAGTTTATAGATTTATCGTTTGATACGGGTACTTTCGCCGAGAGTTTGAAGACCGCTCTGGTGAGGCCTGTTTTTAAGGGTGGCAGCAGTGATGATCCTTCGTGTTATCGCCCTATATCATTGCTGCCAACGCTCTCTAAGATAGTGGAAACACTTGTTAAGTCTAGGCTGGTGTCTTTTCTTCAGAGACACAAATTGCGGAATGTCAACCAGTTTGGGTTTCAAGACAGGAGCAGCACTAGTGATGCAATATTCTACTTCCTTCAAAGACTGTATCTTGGACTGAATGAGAGAGATTGCGGCAGCGGTCTTCTGCGATTTCTTCAAAACCTTCGATTGTGTGGACCGTATAATATTGCTCGACAAAATGTCTCATTATGGATTTAGGGGTAACACTTTGAGCTGGCTTCAGTCTTACTTGACAAACAGAAATCAGACTCTCAAGGGCCACAGTGGCATGTCTTCGACACAGAATACTGCCTCTGTGTGGACTATATTCTTGAAAGGCATAAACACAGTATGGTGGTATTGACTGGTGATTTCAACCTACCCCATATAAGTTGGATTAATGAGAGTGATGGAACTAGAGCTGTTGGACGTATCTCGGATCAGGTTGAAGCAATTTCTAATTACTTTGCCTTTCTAAATTTCTATCAATGTAACAAAATACCAAATATTTCTGTAATTAATTTTCACTGATTATCAAAGTTTGGAGGTAAATTTAGTCCATAATCCTTCCATAAAGTGTGATAAATATCATTCTGCTTTAGAATTTGTAATTGTCTTAGAAAGTGATATGAAACCATTGCAATTTGACCATTTTTATTATAATTTTAAGTTGGCCTCCTTCAGAGATATTAATTTATTTCTCGCAGGATATGATTGGAATATTGTTTTAAACTGTAATGACGTCAACTCTGTTATTGAACAATTTTATAATATTTTGTTTTTAGCAATAGATTTGTTTGTTCCTAGATGTAGGGCCAAAAATTCAAATTTTCCAGCTTGGATGTCTCCTGAACTGAAACAGGCGATTATACATAAGAAAGCCATGCATAAAATATATAAGGAAACGGGGTTACTTCATGACTATGAGGTGTTTGCTCAGTATAGGCAGTTGTATGGGCAACTAACGAAAGCTTCTCAAAGTGGGTATGTGGGTAATTGGGAGGATAGTTTTCAGGGAAATCCTAAATTGTTTTGGAGATACATTCATAGTAAAAATAATGATATGATCTTACCAAATAATATGTCATTTAATGATCATGTGTCGCATATGTTCCTCAGGAGATAGCAAACATGTTTGCTACATTCTTTGGATCTGTGTATACGGATACAAGTAATGATTCACCAATAAACGTACATTTAAATTTTGATTATCCAGGGTGTCTTAGCAATGTTCATATTAACTTGATGGAGGTATTTGCGGCTGTTGAATCTCTTAAATCTAATTTATCATCAGGGCCAGATAATTTGCCTTATTCTTTTGTTTATAACTGTCGCTTTGTTCTTTCTCCAATATTATGTAAGATTTATAATATCTCTTATCCTGACTTTTGGAAAGTTAGTTTCTTAACACCAATTTTTAAAAATGGATTACGTACTAATATAAAAAATTACAGGGGAATAAGTAAGGTATCTTTGTTTGGCAAGATTTTGGAGAATATAGTGCACAATAAAATTCTTCCATTTTTTCATCAAAAATTGTGTCCTGAACAACATGGGTTTTTTGCTAAACGCTCTACAGTTACAAATTTACTGGTCTACACTGAATACCTTTTGAAGGCCTTGGAGGGGAGGTGCCAGGTTGATGCAATCTACACTGACTTCTCCAAGGCGTTCGACAAGGTGAGTAATCCCATCTTGTTGCAGAAGGTCATTGGATATGGAGTGTCTGGGCTTCTTTGGGGCTGGTCTAGTAGATGTCAGTTAGTTAACATAAATAATGTAAAATCAATGGCTATTTATGTAACATCGGGAGTACCACAGGGTGGTCATCTGTCCCCACTTCTCTTGAATCTGTTCATAAATGATCTTTCTTATACTATTAAACACTCCCATTTCTTGCTATATGCAGATGACTTTAAAATTTACAACTGTATCAGAAATCCCAATGACAGTTTGCACATTCAGAACGACTTGGACAGGATTGGAGTGTGGTGTCTTGATAACAAACTCTCTCTAAATATTCAAAAATGTATGTCAATGTAATTTTATAGAATTCAAAATCCAGCAATTTATGAATATAGTAGCAATGGTGATATAACAACTAGAGCAGACTCAATTAAGGATATTGGAGTTACTCTTGATCATAAGTTAACTTTTGACCTCCATGTTGAAAATATATCTAATAAATCTCTGAGACTTAGGCTTCATATCAAGATCACTTAGTGAGTTTGGTAACATAAATTGTTTTAAGGTTTTATATTGTTCTTTGGTGCGTTCTCTTCTTGAATATGCGAGTCCTGTATATAATCCTTATTATCATAAAAATATCAATATGATTGAAAGGATCCAAAGACGATTTTTAAGAGTAATAAACTTTAAGCTAAAAATACCCATAGAGGAATTAGATTACAATATCCTACAAAAGCTCCTTGGGATTGACACTCTTGAAGATCGACGCTGCCTTTTGGATTTAAAAATCATTTTTAAACTTTTAACTGGTGGCATAAACTGCCCAAGTTTGCTAAATCAAGTTTCAATTTTGGTACCACACAGACATACAAGACATAATGACTTGCTCTTTGCCAATCATCACAGAACCAATTATGGCCAAAGTGCGCCTTTAAATAGAATGGCAAGACTTTTAAATAGATTGGATTTAGACATATTCAATATATTATATTTGAACCAATTTAACAAGTTGTCTTCTCGAATTGACACACTTGGGTTCTCAGATCTCGGTATGTGTTATCTTAGTGTCCGGGTGCTGAGATGCTTACTGCTTAGCGGCAGCTGGGATAGCCCAAACTATTTCAAACTATGATCAGTCAGTACAGTAATTGGTTAATTTTTTTGTTTCATGGTCACCTCAATCTCTGGCTATATACCTAGTGGAGCTCGCTGAATGAATTGCATTGCCAATACTCACGTAAGTGTGATCTTATAAAACACTAATTTTACAAATTAAATTACCGTTTTTATTGCGGATTCTGTTTTAATATAAATATTGTTTTCGCTATATAAATTTAACATAATGAATTAAACAATTTGAAATGCTATAATATAGAGAGAGTATGCATTTTAGTGATGCCCACGAGAGGACCACTGATTATTTTCGCGTAAATTCGAATTCCCTTTCAAATTTCCTTTGAAACGAGGGGTCACAAAGTGGACTTTATTTCGAAAACGGCTGCGCCTCGAGAGCTATATTCTAAAAACCAACATGGCTACTCTGTCGCGTCAGCAGCAGCCAATATCCCAAATTTGATATTTGAAATTTTGTACTATAAGGGGCTTAGTTTATCGTTAATATAATATTGCTTTTGAGTGTCAAATAGATCAATAATTAATAATGCCAATGATTAAAACACATTTCTATCTGTGATATATGCATTTTGGTCCTACTTCTATTATTATGTTTGGGCACCATTTTTCTTTTTAATATTAGGTATTTATTAAGATTTAGTGTTTGATTTGTTTTGGCTGATTGTGATGTTGCGGCCGTCCTTAGTATGTTATAAACTTGACTGTTATAATTTGTTCACTCTTTTTATTTTATTGTTTTATATTGATTCACATTGTTGTTAAACTGTTCATTTTAGATTTTAGGTTACCCTTAGATTTAGAGAATTAAGATGTAAATTGTAAATGGTAATACCGTATATTCAAATAAATAAATAAGAACATCGAGCATGGAGTACCCCAAGGGTCCCCTGCTATTTTTTATGTACATCAATGAACTAGCTTACATCAACATTAATGCATCAATTACATTAGTCGCTGATGACACTATCATCTTGTGGCTAGGAACAGATAATGTGACCTTGGAAGAGACGATTGGTCGAGATATTCTCAAAGTAAAGCAGTGGTGCAACTGCAATAAATTAACTTTTAATGTCTCCAACACAAACATAACCTCCTTTAAGTGTTCGGTCACAAACATAAATCTAAACGATGAACCACTTATTAATAAAGAGTGTTCCAGGTTTTTGGGTTTATTTATAGACTCCAAACTGAAATTTGAAGAACATATCGATAACTTGCGGAAAAACTAGCCTTAGCATGTTATGCGTTGAGGATGGCTCGTGATGAATTGGGCCGTGACATTGCAAGGGATGTATACTTTGCACTTGTGGAGTCGGATCTCAGATACGGTGTTCAGTTCTGGAGGTTTGCCAGTGATCGACTTATAAATTCAGTTTTCACTTTGCAAAAACGGGCTGTTCGGCTTTTGTGTGGAGTCGGTTCTAGGGAGCACTGCCGGCCTCTGTTTATCCGCGAGGGACTTCTTACATTGACTTGTATTTTTATTTTATTGACGGTGGGCATGGTCCATAAAAAAATATAAAGGTTCTATTAACAATAATGACGCCAGGATAACTAGGTTCAATAGCAACAATTTGAGTTTGTGCATTCCAAGAAGTGCATTGACAAAGAATTCTATAATATATGAGGGGATAAAAATTTATAACTGCTTGCCTCTTGAAGTCAAGTGTCTCATCAATGATGACCTCTTTGCTAGACGGGTGAAGCAGGGTTATTACTCTCTGGAGGAGTTTGATATGGATAGGCTCTAACTTGATTGCTTATCAGTCATTTATTGGTACTTGTGCAAATTGTGTGTCTATGTCTTAGCTCGTGTATTAATTATGTCTGTGCCTCGGCCAAGTACTTTTTATTATATTCATTAATTTGTGTTTTTTTTCTCTCTCACTGGTTTTGGTTATGTGATTAACATTTTGAGAGTCTTTCTGCAAAGCACTTGTTGTATTTGGTACTTTACCATGAGTCAAAGTTAAGTGTTTAATTGTTCATTAATAGTTCATTATTTTTTTTATATTCTCGTTACCATATGAGTAGTTATTGTTTTGCTACTATTAATGTGATATTGTTGTTATATTTATTTTTAGTTCAGCTTGTAAATGAGACCCTACATGCCTTTTTTGACTTTGACGATAATAATACAAATATTTATTCCAGAATCATGTCATAAGTATTAAAGTTATGAAACCGCAATAAGAAATGGCTCCAATGAAAAAAATAACAATTTTTACATGCATAACTAAGTAACAAAGTCATCAATAGAATATGGTTCCAGTTTCATCAATATCCGTTTTACACTGCTCATCGGACAAGGTGGGTCAAAACACTTCCCGAAGTCAAAGTCTTGTGCGACCCATGCATAAGACTGCATGGTACCAGCGTAATGGTGTCATTAATGAGGCTCTTAGGGCATCTGGCATCCTCCTAAAGGATTTAGCCCGGCCACAGTAACGCAATGCTATTTCGCTTGATGAACAAATATCCTCAGACCAGGAATGAGACTGTGAGGAGGATGGACTATCAATCTGCCTTAAAAGTCGTTCTAGAGCAGAGGTCTCTACCTATAACCTTTGCAAAAAAAAGCTTCTTAGGGAACACCTATAACAACACAATAAGCAACTAACTGTGGGGTAAATCCCAGAGTCTTATTTTGATCAGGATCAATAGCAATTATTTTTGACTTTAGGGCTTCTATCAGAGTATAACAAACCAACGAGTAGCGACAGCAGGGGGAACAAATTTTGCTGCGCATGGGCGAAATATGAAGTCCTTCCGTCAAACTGACTTTTGTTGTAGGTTGTAGCGCGTCAATTACGAATTCTGATAAGTGCGTTTTAGTTTTGAATTGTGTCGTAATTTCAAAATTTTAAAACTGAATATGTGTATAATCATGCCGGGTATTTCTTGTGCATATCATGGCTGTTCAATAGGTCTGGAGATGGAAAATCTTTCTTCAAATTTCCTCTAAAGATTATGACCGGTAAGCACATAGCTACTAACACTAATCTTCAATATAATGGTTGTTTTTTTTTTATATTGAATTTTAAATTAATTGTTAGTAATTACTCTTGAAGAATAGATAAATTTTGATTCAGGAGTATTAGTGGTGAAAAAGTACAATTAATAAGTGATGTGATAAAGTGAATTCCAAAAGACGTTAGGTACATGTAATGTTTATTGCTAGATTGTTCTAAGTTTCAAGTTTTTTTTTATCCAACAACATATATCTCCACATTCTGCATTGAGCAAAAATTTTCAAAAGTAGAATAATAAATAATGCAGCCGTATATTTGCTTAAAAAATGGTCTTTCTTATTTAGAGTATGTTCCTATAAAATTTGTTATGCTGTTCTCACATGAAGAATCTTTGGGCAATTTCCAGCAAAATAATTTTATTGTAAAGGAATTAAATTATTCCGGCCTGCATTAGTTTGTAGAAGTTATTTGTTGTAAGGCATAACATAACGTGTCTTTAGTGCGTTTGAATCACAGATGTAATATTCTAGTTTGAATCATACCCTAATTTCCAGTAAATCTTCCCGAATCTTCCGAACAACAAATTTGGGTAATATTAAATATTTTGGAGAGATTATGTTTCTGTTTATCAATGTCTGCTAGTATTGTATAAAAGACAATGAAAAGGAGTTTACTACAAACAGGGATTAAGGATTTTTTGAAAATAGACAGAAAAACATCAGTGTAGGTTGGCCCCCCAATAACAATGAGCTAGTTGGGAATTATGGATATTTAGGCATCAAGTTGGGAACAGTTATTTGTTGCAAAAAAAATTTACCTTAACCAATAATTCCAAAAAAATAATTAGTATCTTCCTAAACAAAAATTCAGGTTATCGTCAAAAAAGAAATTAGCAGAATTGCTATTTGATTCTGTTTCTAAAACACCGTAACTAAATCAGCATTATTTAGTTCTTTTATGTGGTAACCCAACCTCTTAAGAGACATATTTTCTTGTACGTTTTTTGTTAACTTTTAATTTGTTTCTGTTTTTTTTTGTTTTATTTTATTAAACATAATATTTGTTGTACACAAGTATAGCATCCATATATAAAGGGTGTCTCAATAAGAACTGACTATTTTGTTATTTGGATACAACGAAAAGCTAATGGAATATTTTGAACTTTATGCCTTTATTGTAAAACTAAAACATGGCAAATTAGGTATGAAATATAGTATATCTCAAATGACCAACTCGGCAAGTTCATAGACGAGTTTATATCGATAAACTTATAACAAAATTACAATTGACGTTTGGAGGTTTTGCTCTAGGTACTCTAGTTTTGTCAAATATGTAGATGTCCAATTCAAGTCCACTTACATTTTGATTGCGAATTGTAAAATACATCACATGCAGAACTTAGCTGGCATTCCAAAACTGCAATAATATGTGCCTTGATGTGTTATAAATGCTTCACTTTCTGGGTATAATGACAAGCTTCAAATCCCTACCCCTCCTGTATTGTAATCAAAAATTGCAAAATGACCAAGCTTGTGTTAAATATATTTTTTTTAAGTTTTATAAATTACAGTCATCATAGGTAGATCTAATGAAATTTTTCTTTCAGTGCCAAAGACTGGACAGAAGCTTCTATTAGAAGTGATATACTGGATAAACCATGTTAAACAGATGATGGCATATAGACTATGTGAAGTTCTCTTTGAGGAAATGTATTTTTCTAAGATAACCTCTGCAAGAAAGCACTTCATACCTGATGCAAGTATTTGATAAATATCTACAGTGGGTATTTCGGACAAGTCAAGATTCATCTCAAGAACCCCCAAAGAAAATCAAGATCCTTGCAGGTAAATCTTTATAACAATTATTCATTGACATAAAAAAATCAAAGTAGGTATCAGTATTGTTTCTAATGGCACAAACTGTTACAGCTATTTCGTTTGTCTAATCCTCGGTCTAATCATTATGACTGAATTTAGCAACATCATGTTAAATTCCATGAGTAGAAAAATTTTATTGGTTGGATTTATTATTTACAAGTGAGTTATAAAACAGTAATTACCTTGATAGGTACTCAAAATTCAGATATTTCACCTCATCCTATAATCACAATAATTCAATAAACAATATGTACTAAAAACACTACCGGTTTTGTGAGTTATGTACCTAATAGAAAGTATCTACTGGTCACATAAATGGTTCCAGTTTTTATCTGAGTTGTACTAATTGATATTTGTCAGACACTTTATTGGTACTAACATGATATTGTTTGACTGCAATTAAATAGCCTTATGCTTGTTGTTAATACTGTATCAACAATACCTTCATTATTATTATCACTTTCAGGTCCTAATATTTCAAAAGATGAAGAAACAAAATGGGTGAATTTGGATGATATTCAACCAATCAACATAAGAAAAGATAATTGTGTTCTACCTTCTCACCTTTCACCAACTATATATGCTGAAGAACTGCAATGTCAACCAGGACTACATAATAAATCAGTACATAAGGCCCTTGAAATCAAAATGAAGACAATGACTGATAAGGATAAACACTGCATCCTTTGTATTGATGGGTGATAAACTTCGTACTATTTTAGAAGATTGTATTTTAAATTTAAAGTATATATATATTTAAAAGTGGAAGGCATAGCAAGTGACATTGGCTCGAACTTTATTGATTTGACTAAATGTATAGAAACTACACCTGAAAATACAGAGTTTCAGGTAGGAGGTGATAATATGTTCTATATTTTTGACCCATGTCATTTAATTAAGGCCACCCGCAGTAACTTAAGCAGACCTTTTGCTTTCATGGTAGAAAAACGTCTTGGTCATTTATTAAATGTTTCTATAATTCCGATAAAAAGCAGTTCTACAGGTGAGCACCTAAACTCACTAATTCTCACCTTAATCCCACAACTTTTGAAAAAATGAGAGTGAGTTATGCCGCTCAACTTTTGAGCGACTCGACTCCATTGCCAGTGGTACGAAATCCATACATGAGTTTGGGTGCACTTCTAAATGAAGCTTTTGCAACAATTTAAATTGTAGAAAAATCTAGTAATCTGTTTGATATCTTGAACTCTTTATCATTAAATAATTCTTATAAATTTAAGAATGCATTTGACAGATCTGATTCACAGTTGGAATTTTTAAACGAAGCTTTGGATTTTTTTGCGAAATTTAAAGGTATTAAACAAAAATGGTCAAGATTATTAAATGTTGGTCTATTACAATAAGAGGTCTTCTCAATTTATAGCAAACACTTTTAAACTGTTAGTATAAATACATAAAACCAGAAGACTGATTGTTTAGAAAATTGCTTTGGAAGTGTAAGGCAAGAGGGAGACAATTACATAAATCCCACACCAATACAGTTTCAAAGTGCCTTCAGAAAATTATTTTTGCAGATTTATTTCCACTCAAATCACATGAATTGTAGGGAGGATTTAGATAATGTTCTCATTATTTTAAAATCCATGGACATGGTAGAAATTACTAATAAGGAGTCGGAAACATCAACTGCAGCAATTTCCTTGCCTGATTGCAAGTACCGTAAAGAAACCGTTTCAACACAGAATGCTATCAATTATGTCTGTGGATATTTGATGAAAAGGGGTCTGGAAGTACATTCATGTGACTTTTGCTATGCTTTTAGCAGAAAATGTACTAGTATTGATGTAGACAAACTTCTGTCTCATTTTAAAGATTTTGATGTAATTAAAGGTACTTTTGGTGATTTATCATCACCAACAGAAAAATGGGTTCATTTTATATACAGCCTTGAAAGTATTTCCAACTCGCAGTTTGAGAACATAATATGTTCTCATATTATGTACAGGCGAAAAAAAATTCTAAT
Organism: Pissodes strobi; assembly: GCA_016904865.1. Classification (NCBI taxonomy): domain Eukaryota; kingdom Metazoa; phylum Arthropoda; class Insecta; order Coleoptera; family Curculionidae; genus Pissodes; species Pissodes strobi. The sequence goes on along the minus strand of MU183201.1, from coordinate 13,803 downwards.
TATTTAGTGAATATATTTCAAAAACTTCAATTTCTCCATACCTGTTCAAATTTTCCGAAGCTGTTTGTATTAAAACTATTTATAAGACTAAAAATATTTTATAAATTTTATAAATTTAGTAATAGACATCTCAAATGTAATAGTTCTGATAAAAATGGCATTCGGAAATTCAAAATCCTCACACATGCATAGTTGAAAAAAATTATTGCATTTTTCATTTCATAACAATTTACCCTCATTTATGAAAACTTATGTATGTATGTATGTATGTAAATAGTAGCGTTTAGAGCTGTGTGTGTTCTCTTAAAGCAATTTTTTTGTAAGTTATTTAATCTAGATATGGTATTGTTAGTTTGTGCTCATTGCTTTGAGTAATATTGTATGGTTTATTAGTAGGGTTATGTAACGGTAAATTGCTACCATAATGTTTATTTATAAAGCTAGTATTTAAGTTAATTGAAGTTCATGTCCCTGGGAAGACAGTTCAAGTTTTATCCCTTTAAATGCTTCTGCTAGGATTTTTACCGAATATATCTGTCAACAGTACCGAGATGGAGGAGGGTCGAACAAGGTCGGCGGGAATGTAGGTGCTCTCTTACTCTTGACAAGAGAGGTTGCTAATGTTAGAGCCATGCCTTAGGTATAGAGGACATAGTCAGTCATCCCCCCCCCCCTGGGATGGTTTAGTCCTGCCTTTAGGTGGTAATGTCTTATTTTTGGTTGTACACGTATGTCCAAATTTGTTTACTAAACATTGAAATTAAACGTTTTTGTTGCATTTCTGCCGAAATATACGCCGCAAATTTACTTTCAATAACCTTTGATTAATAAACGTTGTTAGACTAGTGAAAATTGTTGTCTCTTATTTAAATTAATAATTTAACACCATTGTCTTCATAACAGTGGGTGTGAGGGTTAGAATCCCTTAAGGCAACTCGAGTAAGTAATTAAGTACTCCTAACTTACATCTCCTTAGCCTACTGATAACAGTTACAGAATCAATAAAAACTTTTTGTTTGTGCTGTTGCAAGTTTTAATTTTCCTCCTCATTTCAATGGTTCAAAAAATATACCCAATACTTTTGTAAATATAACTTATCGTAATTTAAAGAAAAGAAGTACTATTAATAATAACAAGAAGTTGCTGAAACTAGTACAATAAGAAATGTCTATTTGAGAACCTATCAAACACCTCTGCTACACCCCTTCAATAGCCTCCAAAACCAGGGGGTGTAAGCTCAAAGTGCTTTATTTAGGTTAAAAATTGACACATCAACATCTTAACATGGTAAATGAAATCATGAATAGGTACAGAGGTTTTGTTTTTTTCTCAACGCACCCTCATTAAAGGAAACTAAAAATTGAAATAAAATCCCAAGAAACTATTGAGATTCCTTTATCAATAAATCGTAGAAGAAATATAAGTAATATATATTTTTATAATGAAAGCTTTCAGAAATTATTATCGATAAGGGTGACAGGAAGTAGGAAAAACCACTATATTATAGAAAAGCTTTACGGAATCGGATTCAAATATGAAAAATTAGCAATTTTCCACTTCAAGTTTTTTATAGTGTAGTCGCAGAGTCGCTTCCTCTCGAGCCACTTCATGGTTTGAGCAGTTTACAAATATGAAGTCCATCTGTCATCGGCTCTGCCGGAATCGGTCCCTTGAACATCAAAGGTGCCGACGCTTTATGTCGCTACTCGTTGGTTTGTTATACTCTGCTTCTATATTTCACGTATCAGTCCAGGGAACAGATATGCACAAGAGCCTCCTCACACAATAAATAGCGATTTAATACAATACGAGGATTGACATGCGTCCGAAAACCGTTTCAAAGAATTGTTGATTGGACAATCATTGGAAGAAATTCATTACATTATTAGTACAGTTACCAGGATCTCAAACTGCGTCTTATCCGGACCATATCCACTATAATAATATTAAAAACAGTTCACCAAATGTAAATATAATTATTGTATCAAGTAACAATTATCTGCCGGGTTCTGTTAAGTCGTAGAAGTCTTGGGATCACGAAAAAGCACATTTTAACGACGACGAGGTCATGTTTTAAAGTTATTAATGAAGTTTCCTAATAAACAAACAAAATAATGAAATCTCCCCCTAATTTCAGGTCGAATCTTTATTAAAATTACTATCCCAAATAACATAACTCACCGTGTATGAAGAAATCGTCTTCAACCAATCGTCATAAAGATTGAAGAGCACCATCTGAGGCTCGGTGGCTTTCAATATCAAATCTCCAAATTTCTCAATTTTCAAACATGCCTGGAACGGCAACTGCAACTCGGACCCCTTAATTACGATATTGGGAAAGTCCAAAAGATGTACTTCAAGAGGATCCAACATTCCCTTTCTGGTTACGATAATCTGTTTCGGTTGTTCTTCAACTGGTAAAGATCTAATCAGGGCTGCTACTTCCTCGGCCGTTTTCCATTTTGCCAGCTAAAATCGTATTAGTCTATTTATGCGGTGTGAATATTGCGAAACTTTTCCTGTCATAGTAATTTCATGAGGGATGAAATCCATCCCATACTAACCGAAACTAAATTTAAAACCTGCATGCTACATTGCCCTGATAATATGAAGTCTCTATTGAGAAAACGAATATTATTTCAGAAGCGCATTCTCCAATTAGTACTTATATTGATCTAAAATCAACATAGCACTAATTGTCTACATACAGTATTGTAGACTTCAGGACCCCTGCGCGGATCATCATAAAAGAGTAGTCTCAAAAGATTTTTAGAAACATAAATTGTTATAATTACATATTAATTGAAAATGTCTGAAAAAAAATCAACATTTTTATAAAATTGTATTAGCCTTTTACGAATAGCTTTAAGATTGGATGTAAGTGTGTTTCTTGTGTATTAAACGTATATTCTTTGCTCCGCACTTTTTGCATGCATTTATCAATAATAGTAGTCAAAAATTAACGAATTTTACAAGTGTTATATATTGTAATATACGTAATAGTATTTTCAAATTAGTTTTTCGCTAAAAGTTACAGTTTACGAGTAAATGCAGTTTAACGTGAAAACAATAGAAAACAACTATTCAAATAAAAAAAAAACAACTGTTCAAAACAAAATACATTCCAATAACATTGTTTGGTTCCATTGACACGATAGCCTGGCTCGATGTAAATTCTTATGTAGTCCGGTAGAATTAGCGTGCACAGTGGTGGATACTCACTGGACTGAAGCATGGGTGGAAATCGAAAGGTTTATAAATGTTTGCATGTGCAAATAATGTCACCAAAACTCAGACATCAGTGCAATGCACAAAATGCAAGAATTGGTTGCATGTTGACTGTACAGGGCTTTCGAGTTTAGAACTTGAAGTTATGCATAAGCTGAATAATAACTTTTATTGTGATGAATGTAAAGCGTAAGCAAAAAATCAAGTAGGAAAATCGATGAACTTCTCGAGGAGTGACAACAATGAGGCTGTGGAAGCCAGGGATAATCGTGATGATATTTTATTGGAATGTGTAAATGAACTAAAAAGGGAAATACGTGACCTCAGAAATGATCTAAAATTTTATGCTGAGCAGTATGAACTTCAAAAAGAACAAAATAAGGAGTGAGTTAGACAAACTTAAAGGGAAATCTATAATTAAGGACATTGAAAACAGAGCTACTAATATAGTCATTATGGGTATTAAAAGTAATATTGATGAAATAAGAAATTCCCCAAAAGATGTAGAGACCAAAGCGGAAAAGGTACTGAAATATGTAGATCCTACTCTGAAATTGGGGGATGTAAAGTTAAAAATTCTTGCTCCTACAAAGGAAAACACCCCAATATTAGCCACTTTTAAGTCAATTGAAGAAAAGAACCAAGTAACGCTGAAAAAAAAGCAAATTGGAAAAATTGTTAGTAGTAAATGTAATATGACAGGAACACACCCCATTTACCTGAATGAAGATATGCCTAGGGAAACAAGAGATTTGTTTTTATTAGCTAGATCTCTCAATGAACATGGGTATAAATATATATGGACGAAAGAAGGAAAAATATTTGTAAGGAAGAAGAAAACGAGCCGGTGTTTAGAATCAAAAGTGTGGAAGACATCAAAAAAATAAAGAATGCTGATTAGCATGGTTGGTTTTAGTGGTGAGATTTTTGGGTGTTTCTATTTTTTTTACATTTTATGAACTTTAATTCTCTACTAGATGATTATAATAGTGACTGTGATAGTAGTAAGATATGTGATACATTGGATACCATAAATTTTTTTAGAAAATCAGAGCATAACTTTAATTTATCACATGTTAACATCAGAAGCTTAAATAAAAATTTCGATAGCCTTATTCTATATCTTGAATCTCTGAATAGTTATTTTGATCTGATTGTACTGTCCGAAACCAATATTTTTAATGATGTTTTGAGTTTCCAAATTGGTAACTACGATTTATTTTACAATGAGAGCAAGATTAATAAGCGTGATGGTAGCCTGATTTATTATAAAAGCTCATTAGTAAAAATGAGTAATGTAATTGATATAAATAACCATAAATATATAAAAGTTGTACTGACTAAGGATAATATTAGTATAGGGGTTATTTCTCATTATAGGTCACCTTCTCTTATAGTACGGCGGTTAGTCAAACCAACCTTGCATTTTTGAGTAGAGCATTGAGATTTGGCACAGTGGTAGTATATACTCATACCTCACTTTTAAGAAGTGGAACCAAGTTTGCAACCACGGGAGAGCAGCGGTATGGCGGGTTGCATACCTGCCAGGCACAATTAAAAAAAAAACCCTAAACGAGCACACCCGACCTCTTCTATGGGTGAGTATCACTCAAAAATATTAGAGGAAATGTTCTGGAACGTAACTGGAGTATGTACCAGCCGCGTGGTGGCAGATTGCCTACCCTCAGGCGCAGAAACTAATGCAAGCGATTTTGTAGTGTTAAGCTAGGGATTTTTGTTAGTGACTCCATTTCCACAAACAAAATATAAATAAATCAGGTCCGAATGGACCCATACAGGTTCTTAAATCGGTATGCTCATAAATATAATAATATCAAAATAGTTAACTTTAGATTACCTCGGTTGTAAGGTGGATAGAAAACTAAAAGATTAAGAAAAACCATATTTATTACAGACAGTTTATCAGCATCATTTAAAGCGTTTAGCATCAATTCCATATCGTTATTAAATGGATAATATTATTCATTGTAGCAGATGTAATCACGGAATGTAATAATACTAAATCTATTACCTACATCAGAAATTGGAGTCATAAATATCAGACTTTGGCACTTTTTTTGGTATTAATCAAGGTTCTTAGGGCATGGCAACAACAAAACTCATAGCGAAGGACCTTAGATTTAGCGCAGCTGCATTTCCCAGCGCATTTATTTTTATATTTACATGACACTGGCGTTTCTTTGCAAGCCTCTTGTGCTGTAGGCTTAGTTCTATAGAGCAGCCTCCATCCTTTCGAGCAGGCTTTCCAGCCGGTACACTGACGGTGATGGCTGGTTCTGGATTGGGGAGATCGCTTGTCTGGCCTTCTGCTCCTCGTATAAAGCCCTCAGAATTAAGCAGCATTTCCTTAAAGCCGCTGGAGTGTACAAACCCGTTACTCACTCTTTCCTTAAGCAATTTGTCGGCATGACTGCAAGCAAGATCAGCCAACAGAAATGCTGGTGCATCTTCACTGTATTCCTTTTCAGTATTTATTTGCTTGATCACTTGTTCAAGTGCAACGTCTCGTGCTTTAGCTAACTCCCCCGATTTCTTGCCTAGACTTGAGTAAGTTTTTAAGTCTCGTACATACTTTGTCCGACAGTTGTTCTGGTACCATACGCCGAGCCTACCCTGCCAACCCGGGAGTGCGATTAAAAGTTTACTGTCTAGTTTCTTGGTTGCAGCGGCTTCTATCGCATTTCTAGTTTCTGTGAAAGTCAGTCTATGAGTTGGATTGACTTGGCCCGTGCTTGCCATAGAAAATTCATTATATCTTGTCATTGGCTCGATATTTTCTTGAGAACCAATCTGAATATCTCTCTAAGTTCTAGCGAGCTTGGTTGAATCGCAAGGTACGAAGCAGCGCTTGTGACATTTTGGGTTATTGGTTCTTAAATTATGCTCAATGCGAAGGCCCGCATCTAACGCATCCGCGTTGACATTACGCCGAATATTCCCTAGTTTCTGGTAAGCTCTTAGATTCCTACCCAGGATAGCAATTGCTGCATCTATCTTTGCTGGGTTGTTTAGTGACGGATCGATGAGGTCCTCTCCCTGCTAAGATTTCTGATACAGTATACAGAGACCAGTCAATAGCGTCCCTACTTCGCTTTCTATTCTGCTGCTGTTCAACAAAGACATTTAAATCTTTCATGATACTAAATCTGTCAAAAAAGAAATGATCGATTTTTTTTATGGCAGTGGCACACACTAAAGGGAGATCCTATGGCGCTCGACGAGCGGTGCGTGTGTGAAGATGTTGATTGACACAGTTTTTAAATAGTTGTAGGTCGTAATTAGGGGGAAACAGATGTCCTGGGCGTGAGTTCCACAGTGATGCAGTGCGCCAGACAAAGGAGATCTTGTAAAGCGATGTTCTAGGTATTTCCAGTTGTACGAGGAACTGGTGCGCTCCCGCCGTCCGTCGCGACTGTCTGAGAGGCGTTGCCAGGGGCGGGATGAGGCGGGCCCAATTCTGGGAACATCTGCCGTGAAAGTGTAAAACAGGGACATCTCGGCCACATATCTGCGGTGTTCCAGACTATCCAGATTCCGGGTCAACTCCGGGTGGCCGATGAGACCTACAGCTCGCTTCTGAATGGAATCAAGCAGCTTTAGGGTGTGCTTTGGTGCGGCACCCCAGATGTGTGAGCAATATTCTAAGCAGGGTCTTATTTGCGCTTTGTAGAGCAAGAGCAACTGCTGCGGTGTATACAGTTTTTTGTTGCGAAATAGCGCACCAAGCTTCTGGGAGGCTGATTTTGCGACGTTAGCAACGTGATCATGCCAGGACATATTGCTGGTGACCGAGACATCAGCAGTCCGATCGACGAGGATGAAGGAATGGTCGATCCTGTCATAATGATGTCAGGGCCCGTCGTATTGGCCCTCTTGGTAAACGTGGCTGCTTGTGTCTTTGCTGCATTGAACTGGACCAAATTTCTGTCGCCCCAAATTTTAACTTTCTCCAGGTCTTGATTAATTGTTGTAATCTGCTCCTGTCTGCGGTGATAAGTCTCAATCGCTGGAAGAGGTTTTTCTGATCTAAATTGGGAGACAAGGGTACTTACCTTATAGGAGAAAATTGGGAGCCTTCAGGGCGGACTGCATCTCCTTGCATGTCTATCGCTTATACTAAACTAAAGTTTAATTTTAATTAAAACTATTGTTATAGCAATTGATTCTATGGCAAATAGACCTTATTTCAGGATAAGCGAGAGTTATGCGAGAAGGCGCAACCCGCCCTCAGAACGACAACAAACAAGGTTAGAAAAGGCAAAGCGGCATTCGAGAAGTCAGTCATTGTCAGTTGTATCTGTTGACATTAAAAAAGGGTACTGAAACAAGAATTGTTGGAGTTTTATTAAGAACCCAAGCTTACAATACTTCAGCTTAGCACTACAAAATCGATTTTATTAGTTTCTCCGCCTAGAGGGTAGGCAACCTGCCACCACGCGACTGGCACATTGTCCAGTTACGTTTCAGAACACCTCCCGTAATATTTGTGAGTGATATTCACCCATAGAAACGGTCGGGTGTGCTCGTTTAGCGATTTTCTCAAATTTGCCTTTGGCAGATATGCAACCCGCCATACCGCCGCTCTCCCGTGGTTGCAAACTTGGTTCCACTTCTTAAAAGTGAGGTATGGGCATGCACTACCACTGTGCCAAATTTCAATGCTCTACTCAAAAATGCAAGGTTAGTCTCAATATCGCTGACTACCCGCCGTACTATTAGAGAAACGGAATACATCCCTTCTTTGATGAGTCTCCTGGGTCAAGGTTGTCACTCACCTTGTGATATTGAGCTTTTTGTGGGGGACATAAATATTAATTTATTGAATGAGCAATCAGTAGTGGTAAATGAATATTTGAGTTGTCTTAATAGCTATGGTTATATTTCTAAGGTCGATAAACCTACTAGGATTGATGGGTTCAGTAAGACTTGTATTGATCACATTTTCATGAAAAGCAAAACAAAATATAAAAATAACTTAATTATACTAACCAGTTCAGTTTCGGATCATCACTCCTTATTGTTTAATATTCAACTAGAGAATAAAGCAAATTCTTCTTCTGAACGAAAAAACAGTAAGACTTATAGCAGAATTAACTACGAACAAATTAAAAACTCACTTCAATCCCAATGTTGAGAAGAAATTCTGGTTTGTGAGGATCCGGACACTGCCTCAGAAATTTTTATGAAAACTTTAAGAAAACATATAGTTGCAGCAACACATGTAAATATTATTGCAAATAAAAAATATCGTCTTAAACCATGGATAACTACAGGCTTACTTGTCTCAATTAGAAAAAGAGATAAATTGCGTAAACTTTGCATTCAAAATCCATTGGATGAAATTGTCCATATTAATTACAAAAATTATAGAAATTTGTTAAGCAAACTCATTAGAAATACTAAAACTAATTACTATAGACGAAGGCTAGATAGTGCAAATGGAGATCCGAGAAAAACTTGGGAAATAATAAAGCAAGCTACAAATGATCATAAAATTAATAGTACTATTTCATGTATTAAAAATAGCAACAATCAAGAAATTACTGAACAAGGCGATATAGCTAATGAGTTAAATATTTTTTTTAGTTCTGTGGGCACAAAGTTGGCTAACAAGATAACTAAACTTAGTAATAGTCAGGGTATGTTCAGGGAACGGCAGAGGGAGTTTCCTTCAATGTTTTTGTGTCCTGTAACGGCAAATGAAATTGTCAAAGCAGTTGCATCTTTGAAACCAATGTCATCTTCTGATGATTTTGGTATCTCAAACCAACTTGTAAAATCAAATTTTGAAGTTTTGCTCACTACCCTGGTTCATATTGTGAATTTGATATATACTAGTGGTATTTTCCCAGACATTTTTAAAAGAACAGTAATTGTTCCATTGCATAAGGGGGGTGATAAAACTGATCCAGGAAATTATAGACCTATTGCACTTACCAGCCCTATCTGTAAGGTTATTGAAAAGTGTATTAAACAAAGACTATGTAATTTTTTGAAACTTAATGGGGTAATGTCGAAGTCACAATTTGGATTTACTGAGGGGGTTGGTACTGATGATGCCTTAAATGAAGTCACCACTTTTATTACAGATTGTTTTAATAATGGTTGGAAGCCTCTGGCCGTTTTCTTGGATCTTACTAAGGCCTTCGACACTGTGGAACATCGCTCCTTATTGAATAAATTATATGATATAGGTGTGAGAGGAAAGGTACCTGAACTTTTTGAGTCGTATCTTACCAATAGGATCCAGAGAGTTAACCTTGATGCAGTTTGCAGTCCTTACACAGACGTGAGGTGCGGTGTTTCACAGGGGACGGTGCTTGGACCTATCCTTTTCTTGATTTATCTGAATAATCTTGCATATGCAGTTCGTGAAGTGAAAGTGGTGTGTTTTGCCGATGACACGGTTATTTTGTGTAAGGGTGATTCTTGGGATGAACCTTTTTAAGGGCGGAAAGTGCAATGCGCTGTGTCCAAGCTTGGATGGATTTTAATTCTCTTACATTGAATGTTAATAAAACTAACTTTATGTGTTTTTCAATGAATATAAGAGGCTTATCTGGAAGGGATGTACTTAGGGTTCATAACGCTAACTGTAAAATGAATGACTGCACTTGTTCAGGCAGCATTAAATCGTCAAATAAAATTAAATACCTATTTAGGTGTTTATTTTGACAATCATCTTAAATGGCAGCACCATGCTGATTACATTAGCAATAAGTTAAAAAAACATATATAAATTTTATGAATTGCGTAACATATTAACTAGAAAAGTAATCTTAAATATCTACAAGGCATTGGGTCAATCATGGTTTGCTGGGGTTCTGCTTGTAATGAAGTTCTTAAGAATATTAATGCTGTACAAAAATATCTCTTAAAAGAAATTATGTTTAAACCTAAGCAGTTTCCTTCTGATATATTGTTCGAACAGTCTGGAGTTTTTACTGTTACTCAGTTATATATTCAAAATATCATTAGATTTTCAATTTCCAGTGAAAAATTTCGAAATGTTATTTCTCATTCTTTTCAGACAAGAGCAAATGTAAATCATAATATAACATTACCCATCCCACATTACAGTGCAACTAAAAGGTGCATAATTTATATAGCTCCCAAATTATTAAATATGTTGCCAGAGCATTATAGAGCTAAGAAATATAGTAATATTAAGAATGCATGTATGGATTACGGAGAATATAAATGAGATGAAAAATGTCATTAATTTTGTTTAGATTAATTCTTTTTAGAGTAGTTTTTGTTTGATTTTCCAATCTTTATTACTGTGTTATTAGTTAAGTAGTATGTATTGGTATGTATAGGTATAAGTATGTTTATACAGTTATATTCTAATATTGTATATTGGTTATTGATGATTATAATGTGCATTCACACAGACACTCATGTCCACTATATGCATATTATATCATAAAATTTTATGTAATTTGTTACTGAATAAATAAATAAATAAAATAAATAAATAAAGTAAACGAATAAATTCAACTTACTTGTCCCAAACGTTTTTGTCCGGCCCATACGGAAGTATGGATAATTTTCAAGAAAAGCTGGCCTGTCCTAGGGTTGAAAATAAAAATAGCTCCATTTATAGGTTTGGTCGTCAAATTACCTTCGAACGTTTTGTGAATCGTCACCCTGTATACATTCGTGTCATCGACGAACCTAAAAATTGAAAAATATTATTATTTATTTACGGATATATTCCATTAAAAATTATGCGAAATTTAGAAAAAATAATATATGTATTTAATGGTGAAACAGGAACAACACGCTGCAAACGATTCAAAAATGTGAAATTGAAGTGACTTTTAAAACACAATTTAGAAACATTGTTGAGGGACAAGGAAGGAGCCTCCACGAGCGTAATAGTATCTAAAAACAGAAAACGGTGAACAAAAAAAATAATACTATTACCGGCGTCCCCTGGAAACGTCTTTTATTAGACGGCCAATGCTTCCACCACCGGACCGAATCGACTCACATCTTAAAGTCAAAGTAAAAAAATAGCTTTATTGTCGTAACTTACAAAGTTGTTGACAAAGCCATACCCACTCAATATCTAATATCTAAAAGGTCGATAGTTACAATAAAACTTATTCCTAAGTACTAAAAACACACCACTCCATAGAGTAATAAAGAGAAAAAAGACGATATAAAAAGTAGAAAAATCTTCACAAACATTTTTCAATGAATCCTATCACTAATAGAATCATTCAGGTTGTAGTAAGCCTTCTCCGACAACACTTGTTTTGTTTGTTTTCGGAGCCGCTCAATGCATGGTTGCCTTCTCAACCGCAAGGGGAGATGATTAAAGATCTTCTTGCGTCCATAAATTATGGAGCTTCTAACTAGGTCTGAGCGTGGAATGGGTAACCCAAGGGTGTGAGTGTGACGCATATTATATTGCCCACCTATAGATAGCTCACTCTTGTATTTCTTAAAAAGAAGACAAACCGTCTCCAAAACAAATATGCAACACAGGGTCAAAATGCCATGTCTTACAAATAATGGATGGAGAAGTCCAAACTGTTAGATATTACCCTGAGGGCATAACAACCAGAAGAGATCTTATTGGAAACATTCAATATATGATCTTCAAACTTCAAAGAGTTATCTATTGATAAGCCCAGAAATTTGTTCATGTTGGGTGTTGGAATCAGTTGGCCCTCCAGATAAATATCTTCCACAGCACATTTAAAGTTTAAAATGTTGGTTTTGGAAACATTAAATGATAAAGAGTTTGTATCGCACCACCGCTTTATCTTCACCAAATCTGTCCTTACATTGGATCTGAGATGATCGACATCCGAATCATGCCAGAGAATGGTGGTATCATCGGCGAAGATGGTGAATTTTCCCGCTATCGAAAGGTGCGAAAGGTCATTCACATAAATCAGGAACAGAAGTGGCCCCAAGACAGAGCCCTCGGGAGCGACTCAGTTCATCCGAGCTGCTCCCAGCAAACACGACCGTCTGAACACGCTCAGACAAATACGATCGAAACCACTCCAACGCCATGCCCCTAAATCCATACATCTCTAGTTTCAACAACAGTATTCCGTGATCCACGCAATCAAATGCCTTGGACAGATCACAGAATACTGCCGCAGCAACCTCTCCAGAATGCAGCCGCATGTACAGATGTTCGAGAAAGTCGAAAATAGCATCGCTCGTACCCATCAGCTCTTGGAAGCCAAACTGTTGCGTGCTCATAAAGCCATGCCTCTTCATGAAAGAATCCATCCTCACCTTAACCAGCTTCCCGACCACTTTAGCCATGGTAGGCAACAATGCAATGAGACGAAAATTTGAGGGACTGTCATGATCCCCACCCTTATGAATAGGTACAATCACGGCCTTCTTCAGACAGGCCGCAAATCTGCCAGAAAAAAAAAAGGAGGCATTTATGGCCTCAGCCAGAACCTGCAGCACCTCAAATGGTAAAGCCAGAAACACCCTCAAGGACATCCTGTCCTAACAAGAAGAATTCTTACTCTTTATATTAGAAAAGGAGTCATGAATCTCAAGGGCAGTGGCAGGTATAAAAAAGAATGTTTCAGCCACTGAAATGTGATTTAAATAGTTCCCAGGATCGTTCTTTTGAGAAATATGTCTTGCGATAATTTTGCGGCTATTGAACAGTAAAATGAATTGAGATCGTTAGCATTTAATAATTAGAGCTACCAATCGCTAGTCTAATTTTCCCGTGATAAATTTCTAATTGGTTGCCATGGTAACCAAGAGCTAGAAATGGAAGTAGTTTTATTTTCCCATGTAGGTGATTGACAATTCTCCAGGATTCTTTTGACTTAATGGAGGATTTCAAAATTCTAGTCTGAAAATATGACTTCTTGGCAAACCTTAGGGTGTTCCTGTAAATGCTGCGGCATTTATTAAAATAGCTGGCAAAATTAGCATTACCTATTGCAAACTTTCGTATACACGTCTGGCAAGAAACCTTTATCCATACGATTTTAATGCGATAACACAGTACGTTACATACGAGACCTAAAGGTAAAAAGAGACACAACGTATGCCATTTCTTGCGCAGCTTTGCCCTTCCAGCAAGGCGTGGTCACTCGGCGTTCGCCGTCGACCGTCCGACCCGATTCGAGTTTCGAGTTTAGTAGTAAGGGACACGTCGCTGAGGACAGATTATTTCTGGCATTCTTCATTTTTACAACTTTTACGATATTTTCTTTGTTTCTTAGTTACTTTTAATCACTGTTCTATCCGAAAATACAACAGTGATATAAACATTATTGATTAGCAGTTAGTATTTCACGAACAAAAGGCTGTGTGGAAATGATGCAAAATAAAATAACCTGTTTGACCTGTTTTTAATGCCACAGCTTATACCGTCATCGGGTACGGTATTACTGTGCTAATGCGCTTACAGACAGTGTTGCCAGACGATTGTCAGATTTCACCAGATTCTGCGAACTGAAAAGTTGTCAGATTTACCCAGATTTTATCAGCAGCTACGTTTTTTTTTTAACAAATTGGTTACAAAAAATTTAATAATTAATAATTTCCACC
>MU183200.1:276247-317505 GCA_016904865.1 Pissodes strobi | reverse complement strand
CGAGTGACCAAAATAGTGCATGAACAAAAGAGCACAATTGTATTAACACACGGTTCTCAGCTTTAAAGGTGCTGTCAATTGATAACCTTGGGAATTTACTTGTACCTTGTCGACTGTTACGGACAGATAATATTATTAGTTTGTAATCAATTAAATTTCAAATGGGCGCCGATCCTATTTTATACTGGAAACACAATCCGACAGACGAACGAATCACGGCGACTTCAACCAAGGAAAAAGCAAACATGCTCTCCAAAATGTTTTCTTCGCACTCTACCCTAAACGTCTCCCAATGCAAGGCTCTCCCCACCATATCGAACATCAACACTACTATGGCAGATGTTAAGTTTCATCACCGTGATTTTCGTAAAATCCTCAAAGAATTAGATACGCAAATAGGCATCAGGACCGGACGTAATACCTGCCATCCTGTTAAAGAACTGCGCCAACGAACTAACATCCATTTTTTCCAGCCTTTTTTCTATGTCTTACCGAAAAGGGATTTGCCCATATTCTTGGAGTGCAACCTGTTCCAAAAAATAAAACGCAAACCTTCCTCATTCAAACTATCGCCCAATTGCCTTGCTTCCAATAATCCTGAGTAGTCAATTAGTAGCTACTCAAGTACCTTGAGAGCAACAGATTAATTAGCGATAATCAATACGGCTTTCGCAAAGAAAGCTCGATAGGAGATATATTGGCCTATGTCACTCAGATATGGAGTAAGGCAATTGGGAACTACGGAGAACCTCGAGCGATTGCGTTGTATACTTCCAAGGTATTCGATAGAGTTTGGTATGACGGATTGCTCAACAAACTGCCGTCCTTTGGACTGCCAGCCTCTCTCTGTAGCTGGCTTGCCAGTTTCCTTAAGAACCAATCTCTGCACGTTGCCGTTGGTGAACAAATCTCAGACACATTCACCATTAACGCGGGCGTGCCTCAGGGCGCAATACTTTCGCCAACTCTGCTTCTCATCTATATTAATGACGTGCTGACCGAAACCAACAATCCTGTTTGCAGTTTTGCAGATGACAGTATCCTTGTCTCCCAATTTAGATCAGAAAAACATTTGCCAGCGACTGAGACTTATGACCGCTGACAGGAGTAGTTTACAACAATTAATCAAGATCTGGAGAAAGTTCGAACTTGGGGCGACAGAAATTTGTTTCAGTTCAATGCAGCAAAAACCCAAGCAGCCGCGTGTACCAAAAACGCTAATCGGCGAGCCCAGACTTCCTTATGGCAGAATCGAAAATTCCTTTATCCTCGTCAATCGGACTACTGAGTGTCTCGGTCAACAGCGATATGTGGCATGACCACGTTGCTACCCTCGCAGCAGTTGCTCTTGCTCTACAAAGCCCAAATAAGACCGTGCTTAGAATATTGCTCATAGATCGAGGGTGTCGCACCTAAGCACTCCCTAAAGCTGCTGGATTCCATTCAGAAGAGAGCTGTGCGTCTTGGCGACCTGGAGCTGACCCGGTATCTAGATAGTCTGGAACCCCGCTGACATGTGGCCGAGATATCACTATTTTACAAATAATTTCAAGGCAGATGTTCCCAGTATTTGGCCCGCCTCATCCCGCCCCCAATAACGCCTGTCAAACAGTCACGACAGACGGCAAGAGTGCATTCGTTCGTTGTACAACTGGAAACACCTAGAACATCGCTTTACAAGGACTCCTTTGTCTGGCGCACTACATCGCTGTGGAATTCACTCCCAGGACCTCTGTTTCCCCCAGATTACAACCTACAGCTATTCAAGAACCGTGTCAATCAACATGTTTGCACACACGCCGCTCCTCGAGTCCCATAAGGTCTCCCTTTAATAATAATAATATTAATAATGTTAATAATATAATAATAATAATCAATCAATCATATCAATCACATATACCTTGGGAATCACCAACAAAAATAAACCAAGTAACAGAAAAGCCAAAACAGATCCAACCAAAAAACCTCCATGGCAAAAACGGTTGGAACACAAAATCAGTCAAATTCGTAGTGACCTTACACAAATGAATAACTCATTGGTAGACCCAAAACAAAA
Organism: Pissodes strobi; assembly: GCA_016904865.1. Classification (NCBI taxonomy): domain Eukaryota; kingdom Metazoa; phylum Arthropoda; class Insecta; order Coleoptera; family Curculionidae; genus Pissodes; species Pissodes strobi. The sequence goes on along the minus strand of MU183200.1, from coordinate 315,449 downwards.
ACATGACAAACTCTACAAAAAATTCAAAATAAATAACAACACAGGTACAAGAACAGCACAAATAACAGAAGCAATAGATACACTGAAACAAAAACTAATGGCATCAAGTAAGAAACTGAAGAGGTACATCATCTCCCACAAAAGGAAACAAGACAACACAAACTTCACATCAAGCGAAAAGCATTTTTACCAGAATTTAGAACGAGCAAACGAAGAACCAACAAATATAAAAGCACCAAAACAAGCAGAAGTCGAACAATACTGGAAGTCATTATGGTCAGAACCAGTGGAACACGAGAATAGTGAGTGGATTAAAACAGAGCAAAAAAGAACAGAGACAGTGGAACCAGTGATGCCATATAAAATAACGAGAGATGAATTAAGAATCATACTGAAGAAGCGGCCAAACTGGAAGGCGCCAGGACCAGATAAAATCTATAATTATTTCTGGAAACATCTTACTTCACTACATGGAAAAATGGCACAAATAATTCAACATGTAATTACCCATCCAACAGAGGTTCCACCATCCTTAACACATGGCATAACATATCTCAAACCTAAGACCGAAAATGCACACGATCCTAAAAACTACAGACCCATCACATGCCTTAACACTATATACAAAATTATCACAAAAACAATAGCAGAAATGGTAACAAAACATATCACGGAGCAAAAAAATCGAACACGAAGAACAGAAAGGGTGTACAAAAGGTGCGAAAGGCTGCAAAGAGCAGCTCATAATAGACAGAGTAATAACGAGACAGGCAGAAGCAAAAGGCAGAAACATAGCTGTTTCTGGATAGATTACCAAAAACCTTATGATTCCGTTCCTCATACATGGCTGCTCCACATTTTAGAAATATATAAAATCGATCAGAACATCATACGCTTCCTTAAACAAACAATGAAAAATTGGGAAACAAAATTAATACTCACCCTACCCCACACAGATCTAAAAACTAATAACATAAAAATAAGAAGAGGAATCTTCCAGGGAGACACATGGAGCCCAAAATGGTTTATCCTAGCTCTCAACCCACTAAGCAGCCTTTTAAAGTCGATAAATAGTGGATACAGCCCAACAAAAGAATACAAAATATCACACCTGTTCTACGTGGACGATCTAAAGTTATATGCTCCGGACCAAAATCAACTATCCTCGCTATTGGAAACCACTACTAAGTTCTCTAAGGACATACGAATGAACTTCGGACTAGATAAATGCACATCACTTATAGCAAAAAAAAGTAAAACAACGGAAACTAACAACATTGAGCTTTTAATAAATAACATAACATTCCCTATACTACCTAGCAACGAAACATACAAATACTTAGGAGTAAACGAAACACTTACACATAAAACGAAAGAAATGAAAGAAAACATAGAAAACAAATACAAGAACAGGCTAAGAAGAATCATGCACACCCAACTCAACGCAAAAAGTAAAATTAAGACTATAAATACCTGGGCAATACCCATACTAACCTACTCATTCGGAGTAATACAATGGACCTTAACGGACATCCTAACTCGGCTGTTGAAAGATTGTAGCTACCTAGGAAACAAGGAGGACGAGGCCTAATCAACATCGAACTAACACATAACATTCAAAAGTCAAAGTCAAAGTATTTATTGATGTTAGTACATAGAAAATGTTTACACACGTCAATAATTGCTAAAGCTAACAGTAAAAATATAACATAGAAGAGAACAAACAAATGAACAATAAATATATAACAAAACACAATAAAAAATAATAAGACCATTAAAAGATCAAGTGTTAAAGTGTTAAAGAAATTCATATTGGTTAAAGTTATACCCATGAAATTCATCCATCGAATAAAATGCTCTTGAGAGGAGCATTTTTTTAATCACAGAAGTAAAGTTTGTTGAAGGAAGGTCTCGGATGACTTGAGGAATTTTATTAAACATTTTAGGTCCATAATAGTTTAGTGCAAATCTAGATCTATTTATTCTGTGATAATTAATTAATATATCTCCCCCGTTTCTAGTTCTGTGTGAATGTACATCACTTAGTTTTGTATACTGGTCAATATTATTTTTAACAAACTTAAGACATTCAAAAATATACATGGAAGGCACAGTTAAAATATTCAGTTGGCTAAATATATCCCTGCAATCAGCTCGATAGGGCAACCTTGCAATAACCCGAATGGCTCTGCGTTGTAAGGCAAAAATTCGGTCAGTTGCAGCCGCGTGTCCCCAAGAAAGCAAAGCATATGAAACATGTGACTGAATCAAAGCATGGAACGTCATAACAAGTACATTTCCCGAAACAATATCCACCAAGTTTCTCAGAACATAGATGTTGGAAGAAAGCTTATTTGACAACTTGTCAACATGTGGGTGCCAACCCAACCTATGATCCAAACAAACACCCAAGAATCGGACTGATTCAGGATCATGCCGTACGTCAGCCAGAGTGCTGAGGGTAAAAAGCATAGTCTCGGTTTTTGTCGCATTAAGAGTAAGTTTATTGGCAGTAAACCAATCAGAGACCGCCGACCGTGAATCGCCCAGATCCTCCCGCAATGCATCAGCATCCTTCCCAGTTCTCGTTGCAGTGGTGTCATCCGCAAACAAAGTGAAGTTAGTACTGGGCCCAGAAACCACCAGATCATTTATATAAATAATAAACAGCAGTGGGCCCAGCACAGACCCCTGGGGTACTCCGTATTTGATGGGCTGGAGTTCGGACAATATGTTATTATAATCCACAAGCTGGAAACGGTGTGTAAGGTATGAATAGATCAAATTGACGCTCTGGCGAGAGAAGTTATAATATTCCAGTTTGGATCTGAGTAGGTCAGGCGAGACACAATCGAAGGCCTTAGTCAGGTCGCAAAATAAGGCAGCTGTATGCTTGCCAGTGTTGAAAGCGTCAGTTATAATAGAAATAAGTTGATTAATGGCCATCGTTGTAGACCTTCCACCTCTAAAACCGAATTGTTCTTTGTTTAACAAATTACTTTGTTCAAAGTGATTGCAAATTCTAGATTTAAGAGCTTTCTCAAAAATTTTACTCATAAATGGTACTATAGAAATTGGACGATAATTTGTTACCTCATTAAGGTTACCTTTTTTATAAATTGGCACAACTCTAGAAATTTTGAAAACAGAAGGAAAAATTCCCTCTTCAATACAACAGTTAAACAATTTTGTCAGGGGAATTACAATAATATTTCCAATACTTTTAACTATTTTGGTGTTGATACCATAATAGTCCTTACTGTGAGAGTTTTTAAGGGCAAAAATAATATCACGTACTTCATTATAGGTAATATGAGAGAATTCAAAATGCGGTGAATCTATTATGTTTAATTTGTTCAAGTAGTAGTCACTAGAATTGATAGCAGAAGGAAGCTGGGTTATTAAAGTTGAAGCAATACTAGCAAAAAACAAATTGAAAGTATCTGGAGTTAAAGAACTAATACTATCTTTCCTCTTTTTTTCACATCTAAGCTTGTTCACAACTTGCCAAGACGCTTGAGCAGGATTGGCTGAGTTTTTGATAAAATCATCATGCGCAATGACCTTGGCCTCACGGACACTTGCACGATACCGTCGGCGATAGCTCTTAATGTCTTCCTTAAGTTGATTAGAACTTGTGCGAACATAGACTGATTGCATCAGAGTTAGGGTATCTCTCATACTCTTTAACTCATTATTAAAGAAATTAACGCTTACATCACCGTTACGACGCCCGCGAACCACCTTCTTAGGGAACGCAACCGCAATACAATGTTTCACAACACTTACAAATACTTCAGCCTTTCTTTCAGCAACAATTGGCTGTGACAAAAAATTCCAATCAACGTCTACAATTAGTTTGTGAAGCCTGTTTAAGCCATGCTGGGTAATAGGTTGGCGTACAACTGAAATAATACGTTGCTCTATCATATCAGCATCAAATTCAATAGCCACTCCAAAATGGTCAGACAATACCCAGTCAAAGGTAAAAGAAGAATAATCATTCTCAGCAAGGTTGGTTAATATGTTATCAAGACAGGCATTACCTCTGGTAACTGAGCTTATAGTGGTGTGAAAATTGTAAGATTTAATAAGGTCAATAAAATCCAAGGTCTTTCTATCAGTACTATTAAATTTAAGGTTGAAATCACCAGTGATAATGACTATTCTTCTCTTACGAAAAATTATATCTAGAATTTTACCAAATATATTTACAAATACATTAAAATCCCCAAGAGGAGAACGATAAAATGTTACAACTAGTAGATTATATACATCCGATTCGACAGCACATACCTCACAGTCAACCTCAGTCGACAAATCTAAAATATTATTATTAACATGAAAAAGAGCAGAACTTTCATTCCTTACGAACATTGCAGTGCCCCCATGACATTTATTTGTTCTACTATAAAAACTAACCAAAGAGTAACTGTCAAAATTTACACTTTTTATTTCGTCGCTCCTTAACCAGTGTTCACTAAGTGTAATGATATCAAATTTATTATTGTTATGTGTTTCAATTTCGAGGATTTTGTTTCTTAAACACTGTATATTTTGATGACAGACAGCATAATTAAATTTTTTATTACAACATGGCTTACCTTTATTTTGGTTTGGTTTACTACAACATGGCTTACCTTTATTACATTTTTTGTCAGAAACAAAGGAATGGCTTATACAAGGCGTTAAATCGGTGCGCCTAAAAAACTATTCGAGTTTACGTTTTCTGACGACTCCTCTCTATCTGTGTTGACAATTGTCCCACTAGGAGTCAAGGGCACAGCAATGGCGTTTTCCGCGGGCATAGCAATATCGTTAGCCGCACTAGTAACAACTTGTCTCAAAGTAGAGAGAGGCTTAGCCAATGCAAAGTTAAATATTGCATACCTTAAAAAGTTTGACAATTTACAAAGACCCACTCTATTTAAATAACAACTATTCATTATATAATCTCTAAATGAGAATCTGTATTGAATATCGAGAAGATAAATGCTAATTGAAAAAAGTCTCAAATTATTAGTTGTGTTAATGATCTTATTATTTACATACTTAATATTATTGGAGTTTTCCATACCTTCATACAAGGGTATAGTACATATAATTAAGTTTGTATAAAAACACTTATTTGCTAAAAGAGTAATGTCCCCAGTACGAATTTCAGTATCATTAAAACCAGCCAAAACAATCACATAATCAGAGTCAGTGAGATCCCCAACATAACAGTCTATACCAGAGACAACGTCCCTAAATCTTGCAAATGGTTTACTAACAATTTGAATGGCAAAATTCTCACCAAGAGTCCTCTGCAACGGCCCATACAGTTTTTTTCCATAATCATCTGTCAAAAGCAGTACTCTAGAACGCTCTTTCGGCCCTACGTCAGATGTTGTGGATTCAATGCGTGCCAACATATTTCGCTTTAGAATATTTAAGCCATATGTATTCAAGCTATAGTCCGGTCCTGTTGTCTGAATACTAACAGTCTTTGTTTCAGTATTTCTGCCATCCTGTGAACTCTGCATTTTCACCTTACTTAAGTCCTCCTTATATAAGTTATTTTCAGCTTCCAGGGTGCTGATCGTTGAAATCATATTTTTACACATACATTTTAACTCTTCCGCTTGACTATTTGCACTGTGTATTTGCTTTTTATTATGTTCAATGTCTTTCATAAGTTTTAAATTAACTTCATGTAGCTGTTTTATTTCGTTTTTCAGTTTAATTATTATAAGTTTTTGCTCTTCAATGGTATCGATATACCTCTGTTCGGTACTGGTTATGTCTTCTTCGAGCGCTTCGGAACTCCGTTTTAATCTTTTAAGGTGGTTATTTTTACTCTTTAATTCAACTTTCAGGTTTTCTATTTCTTCCCTTGAATTAATTGCTTTATCTTCCTCAAGTTGTTGTCTAAGTTGACAGTCCTCAGAACAAAGTATCTCACATCCCAATACTTTTACTACAGCATTTCTTCTCTCAAGACAGCTGGGATGAAAAATTCCGTGGCATACAATGCACACAAAATTACTAAACTCCTTCTTGGAGCAGCACTTAAATGATGATTTTTGAATATTCATTTTGGGTAGTTGATAATTTTATATAAATCAATTAATTATTTCATAAATTTTTAAAACCGGTCCTGTTCTTATTTACCATCATAGGAATTCCATAGGTATGTTTTTATTGCTTCCAACTGATAAGCAATACTTTATGCCACTTTTTATACAATTATTAATTTATATTTCAGCTTTGTTTGGGATTAAAGATACCAAAATATTCATCCAAATCAGCAAAAAATGCTTAAACAAATATAACAGTCCTAAACACGGATTTTTTACGCGTATTTTGATACTAAACACATCATTATTAAGGCACTTATACCATCAAGATTTTGTTATTATACAGAGCTATATGCAAAATATGCAAAACGTGTTCACGTTGCCGCTGCTTCAAATACATAGCTTACAAAGATACTTCAACATGAAGGCAACACAGTCACCACTACACGCGTCTATCAAACAAGCAGACAAAAAATACACACCACTCAGCACACACACACAAATGCAACAAATAGACAAGAAAACATTCCTCACAAACATCACACAGACATGGAACAGCAAAAAACTACATGGCAAATTCAAGAACGATCTAGATAAACAAGATCAGCTGTCAACCAAGTGGATCGAACTCGGACACCTGTACAGTGAAACAGAAGGATTCATGTTCTCCATACAGGACCAAGTTGTGCCGACAAAAAATTACCAAAAGTACGTAACAAAAACTAACATAGAAAACGATAACTGTAGAGTGTGTAAATCCATGCCCGAAACGATACAACACATAACATCAGGATGTTCTATCCTAGCACAAACAGAATACCTAAACAGGCACAATCTGACAGCCAAAATCCTCCACAAATACCTACTCCACAAACATAACATTAAAACAATAGAAGAGCCGTACTACAAATACACACCAGACCAAGTCAACGAGAACCAGAATTACAAAATATACTGGGACCGAGGAATTATAACTGATAAAACAATTATAAACAATAGACCAGATATAACAGTAATAGACAAAATTAACAAAATCACAATGTTAATAGATATTGCACACCTAAGTGTGCAATATCACAGAAGTCAATATCATCAACCTCAAACGATTCCACAGTAAGCAGATCATCAACCTCAGAAGGTACTTTAATCGGAAACAGGATACATCCCCACTTCATAGAGCTATCTCTCATTCTGATAATAATTATACGCCTCTTGACCTACAACGTAATGGACCCTTAGTTCATCAACACACTGCTGAGCCTACGGACGAGGATCTCAAATACTCCTGGAAACACAAGGTGCTCCACGGAACACATCCTCATGACTTGAGCCAAGAACATGTTGTCAAAGAAGCGTCAAACTACTGGCTCAGTCGTGGGAAGCTGTTTTCCGAGACGGAGGGCTTCATTATTGCGATCCAGGATCAGTTGGTCGCAACAAAAAACTACCTCAAGTTTATCGTCAAGGATCCAGGCACACGAAACGACACTTGCAGGAAATGCGCCAGCGCATCCGAGACTATCCAGCATATAACATCGGATTGTAGGATGATGTCAGCCACTGATTACACCCATAGGCACAACCCGGTAGCAAAGATCGTACATCTCAAGCTAGCTTTTCATCACAATCTCCTGGCGACCAGCACTCCATATTACGAGTACACTCCATCAGCTGTCCTGGAGAATGAGGATTGCAAATTGTATTGGGATCGATCTGTTATAACTGACCGTACCATCCTCGCCAATAGACCTGATATTATACTAATCCTGAAGAAGCAAAAGCAAACCTTCCTCATTGATGTTACGATACCCAACACCAATAATCTGCCGCAGTCTTATGGCGAGAAATTAAAAAAATATGGTGAACTCGCTGAAGAGATCAAGAAAATGTGGCTACAAGATAAAGTCACTATCGTGCCTATAGTTGTATCCACAACAGGTGTAGTACCGAGAACTCTCGCCCAAAACCTCAAACAGCTTAATATCAACCCTTATGCTATTACCCAAATTCAGAAATCCGTCCTCCTAAATACAAGCAACTTGGTCACAAAATTCCTGCAATTGCCTGTGAATTAAAATAGAAGCCGCCATCTTGCTAACAGTCGATGGTTGGGACACTGAACCTCCTCACAAGGAGAGAATCTGACAAATAATAATAATAATAATAATCCCTACCAAAAATTATCTGAGATATATAGTCAAGGACCAAGCTGTGAAAAATAACAAATGCCGCAAATGCCTAAATCAGGGGCTGCCACATAAGCTTAAACTTGTTGGCAATACCACACCATACTACAGGGACACCCCTGAAGCTGTTCTAGAAAATGAAAACCATCGCATCTACTGGCACAGAAGCATTATAACAGACAGCGAACCAGCGAACCGGCCAGACATCGTTTGGATAGATAGACAGAGGAGGAAAATTGGCTGATTGATATCGTCATTCCTAATAATAACAACTTGCAAAGCACAACTGCAAGTAAGCATACTAAGTATGCAGATCTTGCTCATGAAATAAAACAGGAATGGCTTGTTCACAAAACGTTATCAGTCCACTTCAAAACACTTGGGCTCCATCCACACATAATAACTACACTGCAGAAATCTGTGATCCTATCTACCTGCAATATAGTCAGGGAAGTCCTTAATTCTCAATAGTGAGAGTCATCTTGCCACAGGCCGATGGCCCTTGAAAACCGCACACAAGCGAGAAATGGGGAAATAATAATAATAATAAAGATTTCTTTTTATTCCAAGAAAAAAAAATCAAATACATGCCTAAAAGTAATAACGACATAATGGAATAAAAAAAGGCTGCATCAGCTTGCCTCAAAAAAGAAGCAGCTGCTAGAGCCTTTAGTGTGTCTATCATTGCCATAAAAAATCGTGACTCAGGTGAACTTGCAGAAGTCCATCATCGACAATTTAAATATGACTCTGCTTAAAACCGCAACGCTAACCTGTTGCCTATTGGGTTCGTACTCCTTTCAGCCCAAGATTCATGGGACTATACGCGATCTATTTGGACACAAAGATAGGGACACGGATCTAACAGAAGTACGCCACATTCTCAACCAGTTTTTATAGTCTATTCAATGACTAAAGTATAGTCCTTACATAACTCAGAAGACTATCATCGACAGTTTCAATATGACTCGGCTAGAAATCGCGACGCTAACCTGTTTCTCACTGAGCACGTACTCCTTTCGACACAAGATTCATGGGACTTGACGCCATATATTTACACACAATGATAGGGACACAGATCTAGCAGAAGTATGAGACATTTGCAACCATACAGTCTATTTGATGACTACAGTCACTTCATCAGTCAAAGTTTACAGAATAATATATATTTTATTCTGTAGACTTTGCTTCAGTGACTCAGAAGACCAACATTATATTGCATTGTACCAAAAGTATAACGCTGACGTGTTAACATTTTGGTTCTTCGAGCCTGATTGAACGGAACCATTTATGTGACCGTCGCGCGAGTCCATTTCCTGGACTGGTTGGATGGTTTTGTTTTCATTTATATAAAGGCAAACAGGTTTTAATCGAAGAGCGGATCATTTAATCTAAAGCGATGGAAGGAAATCAAAGACATTTGCAAATAATTATCTGGCGTGATCATCCAGTTTCAGAGCTGACATATTATAAATTAAATTCTCTCGCAATTCGCACACTGCAGCAATCGGCAATTGAAAATAAGAATCAATATCCAAAGTCATGTCAAACTCAAACCATATGTTGACTTAATTACGGGAGATAACTCAGTTGAAAACTTAAAACCATTAAAGCTGGAAGGTTCATCTATATTAAACTCGGCTCCTTTCATACTAACAGAATTTAAATCAAATCGTAAAGGTTTTCAGATTCATGCGAGCAACAGGACCATTTTGATTTTGTTTTTATAATGAAACAGTCAAACTTGCATTTTTTGGAATCCGTTATAAAATTTAATCCACATAATTTATCAAAACGAATCATTTTATCAATAATCAGTCAAATCTTTTATCCGTTGTCAGTTGTGATCAGGGCAAAAATAATCAAAGTTAACTCCAATTATTTCATTAATTAAATTATTTTAGAAAATCTAAATATTTTATTAATTTATTCTTATTAATTTTTTTTTTAATTTTGCAAGTCACTCACAAGAAAATTGAGGTCCAATCGACTTTCTTTATTATGCGGCAGAGTTTACGTAGTCGATTTAATCCATGAAAGTCCAAGAACATATTCTACGTCAAATATATAGCTTAGAGAGAAGGGACGCTTCAACAAAAAGGTTATTGCCATAGAACGAAAAAATTCAAACGTTCCACGATGTAGTCGCACTATTCAATTTGTGGCAATAAGACTAAAGATCAATATCTAAGAGTTTCCCAAAATGATCGCTTTCCAAAATCCAACATTTTTTAGAGAAAACAGAAGCAGGGAATCATTCATATTGTTTGTAATCTATTGCCAGCTTCGATTAAAGCTTTTCATTTTGTTGTTAATTTATTTGGTTGCTAGATAGCTGGTGTTTTAAGCCTGGAATCCTACCAAACATATCCTTTATTCTCGTTTTTTTTTAATTCGCTCAAACTCGTAACCAATAAAAATTCGTTCAATAGTCTATTTGCTAGCCAGATAGTAGGTGTCGTATCCCAACAGTTTTACTCTAAGCCTGCAGTCCTTCCAAATCGATCCTGTATTCTCGTTTTCTTTGTATTTCTTCGTTTCGGATGCGGTCCCTCAACCTCATAACCAACAAAAGTTATCTCAATGGTGCTTTATATTGTTTTTAATCTATTTGCTGACTAGACAGTTGGTGTCGTGTCCCAATCAGCTTTGCTTTAAGACTACAATTCTTCCAAACCAGTCCTGTATTCTCGTTTTCATTGTATTTCTTCATTTCGGACACAGTCCCTCACACTCACAACCAACAAACGTCCTTTATTAAGTTTTTTTAATCTATTTGCGGATGGGATAGTCGGTGTCATGGGCCCTAACCAGCTTCACTTTAAGCCTGCAATCTATTCAAACTTATCCTTTATCTCGTTTTTCTTTGTATTTCCTCATTTCAGATGCGGTCTCTCAAACTCACAACCAACAAAAGCTCTTTCAACCGTCCTTAAATTATTTGCTGACTTGATGATCGGTGTCGTGTCCCAATCAGCTTCACTTAAAGCCTGCAATCCTTCCCAAGCCAACATGTATTCTTCATTTCGGACACGGTCCCTTAAACTCAGAACCAACAAAAGTCTTTTATATTGTTTGTGATGTATTTGCTGACTGAATAGTCAACGGCATGGATCTCAACCGGCTTCACTTTAAGCCTGCGATCCCACCAAGTTCATTTAATAGTCCTTTATATTGTTGTTAATCTATTGCTAACTGGGTAGTTAGCATCATAGATCCCACATAGCTTCACTTTAATCATACAATCGTTCTTCCTTGAATTTCTTCATTTCGGGTGAGATGCCTCAAACTCACCCCCTTATAACAGAGGGTCGCTTTTACCAAAGATGGCAAAAAGGGTCCCCTTGTAATAAACTTTTTATCGTCATCTATAATAGTAAAATTTTGAAATTGCACAAGCTGTTCGAGGAACTGGAGGAACTTCTATCATTGCATGGGATATTCTGGACTTGAGTCAAACAAACTATCAGTAGAAAAATGTCGAGTTCTGAGATCAGGTCAGACCTTCTATCAAAGCAAAAAAAAACAGGAATTTAGATGTGGGAGGCACATGTGAGGTAATAAATGAAATACTAGGTAAATAAAGGGGTACATCTTCGGTAGGGTTGATATATACATACCTTAGTATAATTATATATCAAATATACTGATTGTCCAAATTTCATTAAATCATCCTTTCGTTGTTTCATTTTATTGTCGGGTCACCATTTTAAAAGGGCAAGTATTGGTGTGAGTGTTGTACCTGCGTGTGCATTGAGCTCGCCAATTCATTGGCCCTCAGAACGCCAATGGTCTTTATTCGCGATTAAAATGCACTTTATACGCGCAATTGCAAACCTCTTTATGTTCGTAAACCGGCCTCGTACTTGTCATGCATTTAGCATATAGACGGTAATGCAATTTCCGATGCGCCTCGGTTGGTCGTGGACGATGAGAAAGGGGATAAAATAATGCACCCTTATATGCAAGTATATAGCATGCACAGAAAGGGTTGCAATATGTACAACACGTATCACCTCCTACATATTTACCAATCTTTTTAACGCAATTGTATTTTTTCAAATAAACTGCTGGATAATCGAACTGCAAACGATAACTTTGATTGACTGCAATTCTAAAGTTATTTTGAAATTGGACTGAAGTTTTTGGATGTTGATTTTGCGAAAAATCTTTATTCCTCCTTTTATTACCAAAAACAAAAAATATTTTCTCTTGATTTTCTCGATATACGGGTTTCTCAATTTTTTCACCTTTTCCTTGAATAATAGGCCACGAAACAAATTATTAGTTTAAATATATTTTTGATCAATAGTAAGGACGTTTTTTATTGTTTTTTAATTTTTCGTTCATTTTACATTTTTAACGTATCCAATTGCTTATGTAGCTGTGCAGAAATATTATCAACTGGAAAGAGCATTCTCTATGATGTGTGGCTAAGTAAGTAATAATTGCACTAAATTAAACCAATTCACGTGAGTACAAGAAAGCCAGTTACTTGTAATGAAGCGACACGGGTAATTTCTCTACGACGGCAAAAGATATGAAAATAATCTTTAGGAGACATCTATAGACCTGCTCAGGCACATGGAGGGCGAAACCTTGGAGTTTGAAGACACTCCCGAAAAATAAAAAATGCAGTGAGTTGAGACCTGACCTGCAACATGCATTGGACAAGAAAATGATGGGGCAGGAGCCGTTAATATTGCTGGCCATGTAGGTGGTGTGCATCAGTCTAAACTAAACTGTCTTGGTGCTGTTATTAAAGTAGCTAACTTTTTATAATTGAACCGAATGCAAATAAAACTCTTCAAGAAGAGCATTTGCATAAGTTTAGAAAACAATTCTTCAAATGTTCAATGTTTCATGTAAGGTTAAGGAAATTATAAGGGACTATTGAAAGAACTTGTCTGTGAATTTGAGAAACCGCCTCCAGGAAATGAGGAAATAGGAAGAAGAACGAGGGTGATAGAAAATATCAATCTTGCAGAGAGGAACTAGAGTGGTGAATGTTGCTAGGAGGATTGTAGTGTGACGAGCAATATAAATGAAAATTGAAAGAAACTTGCCACATCCGAAACTGAGAAATGCAAAAAGGAACGAGGGACGAGGGTAGAGGATCAAGATTAAGTGGGCCCGGAGAGGACATGTCTCTTGACAAGAAGGAAGAAGTGATCAAACAATATCCTCTAAGGAGCCAAGGGCATATAGAAGATCACCAAAATACTGATTGGATGGTAAGCCTATTTCAAGGACCCGGATGCAAAAAGGCTATTAAAGGAGAAGTAGAAGAAGGTTGTAACGAAAGCTTTGACCATTTATTACCTAATTTTATTTAAAATTTATTAAGTATCTAATGCACTCTAAGATGTTGGCAACATCATCAACTTTATCAGCTGCAATGATAAAGTGTGCCAATCTTCCTGTAACAAACTCTTCGATCTTGATATTCAATTATCGGTAACCATTCAAAATCAATCATTTGATTATACATATCTGCTCTAAGTCATGCTAAAGTTTCAACAAGGAGATGCAGATTTCCTTAAAGAAATATTTATTGGGCTTAAAGTTCCAAGACTTTTGCGTCAAATCAGACAACACACACAAACTTGTTCGGCTGAACAATAATATACGTCCAAACTCTTTATTCTATGTGTTGATAGGCGAGGAGATATTTTACGGAATTTCCAAATCCTTCCCCCAGACTTCTATCGCATAATTAAAAAAATCGGATACTCAATTGATTTGGTATGAGAAGGCTTCGACTATTGACCGTGATTACGAGGTCTCAAAAACGTTTGGAGTCCTGCAATGACACATATTGTTCTCATCTAGACTAAAAAAATATTCTTTTTTCAGAATACTTCTACACAACAAGTCAGGACAGTCGGATATATTATAATAATTCTCTCTGCGTAGAATTTTCTTATAAAGTCGGTCCGATTTTAAAACTAGGTCCCTTCTGGAATCTGGAAATGGTGAGAGGGTGGCCTTGAAAGGAGGCTGTTCTGGGAAAAGACATGGTTGGCCATCGTTCGCTCAAAATGGATCCCCTTAGTTCTGAAACAGCGCCGCAATCGCAGAACAGATGCTCCACTACTTCGTCCTCCTGTTCACAGCCTCTGCATAGAGGTGTCTTGTATAATCTGATTATCTAGAGATGTTCCTTTAGCTGGTCAGAATCCCCACCATGAGTCGTAGGTTCTTCCTTGACATACTCAGGTTTGCCTTTGCTGCAGACTCACTTTGGTAGCTTAGTAGCTTCCTGGCCAGTCGACAGTTAGTTGTTTCGTCCCATCTTGCCCTAAGGTCTTCATGGGTGATCTTTTTTATCATATGTACCAACGTCGCGATAGCTAAGTTTGTAGGACCAGCTCCCAAACTAACCCAAACTAGATCCCTTAAGGGACGGTTTAATAAATACATCTTCTCCAAAATCTTTCACAATATTGGGGTTACCAATGCCTTAAAAATATATTAAATGAAAAACTTTTGTATTCCATGCAAAAATTTTAATCCAAAATGACGTCTAATCAAAATTTAAAAAACACTCTACATTATAAGAAAGGTTCACATAAATTATTATGTAGGTGTTTTTAATTTTTTTTTTAATTTTGATGTGACCGTTGTCGTTTTGATGTTGTTTGTGCCTCTTGTGGATATCTTTTGTTCCAACTGACAAGTAACACTGATGATGGCTAAGGCCGAAAGCGCTCTGTTACGCTGATTAGACGTCCTTTTGGATTAAAATTTTTGCATGGAATACAAAAGTTTTTCATTTAGTACATTTTGTACATGCACACAGCCTTCACTCTTCATTCATTAAAAATATATAGCATAGTTAAAACGCCCATAAGCAAAAATATTTCCAGATAATACTTCCCATTACTTTTCGATGTGATGACCCTTCTGTAAACATATCCTATATCGACATCATCGATATGAAAATTTAATGCCACCTTAGGCCGCGTGACGCCTGAATATAGGCAACCACTTATTTGCAATTGGTTGCCTATATTCTGGCGTTAGGAACAACACGCTTTACACTAACGGTTACAGATAGCCTGCAAAACACATTCCCGTCACAGATACCGCCTGACATGAGTTGTTTGATGTTTACATTTTTGTAACATTTGCATTAGAATATCTAATATTACGTTTCACGCATTGCCCTCCACTCGCTTCGCTCGCTACAGGGGCGCAACGAACAAAAGCTAACCGAAACTAATCCATGCCCAAAATCAAGGAAAAACTTTTTACAAATACAACCTCAAAAAAATGTAAAAAATACCATCGGGAATCGAACCCGGGCCGAATCAGAGGTCTAGCATCTTAACTACTGAACCACCAGAGCACTTGTAAGCAATTCATTGCATCGTAAAGATAGAGTACAAATTATATCGAGTAGATCCACTCAGTAAAAATCGTTTGATGTTTTTGCATCAAACGCAAGTGCCGCAGCACGGTCAAAAATAAGTTTTTACTTTACCTGCAACAGCGAGCAGTCTGTGGGGAGAGATTCAAAAAGTATTCGCTGATGCGCTTTCCTCGGTTATTGTAAGACAACGCGACGCGAAAGTACACAATCTCAGGGCATTTGCACACTGTCTGTCCCTCGTAGCGGGGCCATCGGTGGCCACCAGTGGCCACGAACCAGATTGATCCGGATTCACCCCGTCGTCGCGTCGGCGAAATTGGAAATTTGTCTCCAGTGAACCTACCATATACTTATTTATATCGTGGTAAATATATAGGTAAAATAGGAACGAAAACACCCGATGCCTCCCGACAAGTCGGGAATATATTGTGCAAGCTGTCTTTATCCGCTAGTCGTTTTACAAGGAAGCGCTGAAATAGACTGCGCATAGTTATGATGTCACATCCGGGTTTCACACTTCCGTCCATTTTCCCGAGATTTACCCTCATACCTTACGCCGCGTAGATGTTTACTAACTTTGCACATCAACAACAAAATAGTTCAATACCCCACTCTCCTATACTCTTGCAGATTATCAAATGTGCCATTCAATCCATAGGAGCGGCTGGCCGCTGCCAGATAGTGAGACTGATGTGGGTGCTGGGAACAGCAGGGTTGCGGTATAGATGAACTGACCATGCTCGGCTTGTGCACCCCTTGCAAGTATCCCGTATCCGGAGCCGTTTTTAGGTCTTTCTAGAGCTCAAGTAAGAGCGGCAATCAGTAGAAAGACTTTTAGGGTTAAGAACTTTATTGCTGATTAAACTAGGACGGAATAGCTCCTGACGAGAGATATGCATTCCCTGAGCACCCTGGTAGGAGTTAGCGTACCTGCCGGTTGTTTTATATATTAGGTCGAGTTTTTCAGAGGTCACCATTATCGATAGTTCCTACTAAGATCACTAAATGCAACATGTCATTTGAAGCAAGGGTGTGTTTAGTAACCTTAGGTCCTTAAAGTGATATTTTAAATTCCGTGAGGAACCATCAATGACGTAAAAAAAATGAGACGTGACTGACAGTGATGATACACATCACAACAGTTTCTGCAAAAATGGAAAATATTTCATATTTCAGTCACTCTCTAAAATCTTTTGGGTTTTATGTTATTATGTTATATAAAAGCTAAATTTGGTAATTTTCTATTGTATATCAGGCGTAATTTTTAAGCCGAAAATTATCAAATTTAGGATTGTTAATAAAACTCCCCTATATCAAGATGACAAGAGTGACATTATTTGCTTTTTATACATATTTGAATACAACATTTTAATTTGTGATGTTATATAACTTTTTTATTTTTTCATCCCGTTGAACCTTGGTTTCTTATCAAACAATCGTTTTTTGGAACAAATCGTTGTTTCTATTTTTTTCTGTTTATTTTCTCAACTTTTTAGCGAATTAGTTCAAGTAGTTTGAAAGAAGAACCCAGTGACAGTGGTTCGAATGAAGTCTCCCATATACAGCCACTTGCATATGGATCAAAAGCATTTTATTCCTATAGGATAGCTTTTCAGGAAATTCTGGCAACATTTATGTATAATATTTTCAAGCTATTTTAAAATCCTCTTTAGAAATTACGACGAAAAAAATTAATACTGGTCCAATTTAAGCAACCTTCCCCTACTATGTGTAGATAGATACGAAATTTAGAATTTCATACTTGTGTGATGATATGCATAGAGGGAGCTCCGCAGCCAAGACCCACCAGGAGAAGTTACATACGCTGGAACGCAAGATGCTACGCACAATCATGAACTACAGATGGGAAGACTTCAAGACAACAAGGACACTGTACAGGGAATCCGGAACAAGACCACTAGAACAAAGACTGCAGGAGCAAGCCACGAAGTTCTTCAGGTACACGACGAGGACACAGGAACTAAGCAGGAACATTGGAACACTGACCATAGAAGAAATGCCATTCAGGATGATCCACAAAATGATCCACGAGGTGATGCTATAAATTCATGAACAAGAAGTAGGACACTGGGACTGCATGAAGCCGAAGAATTACAAAAAGTGCAGTGTTTGAATAATCATTTACTATTAAATTATCATGTCAGTTATCTAGTTATCATAGGTTAGGTGAACGCTTGTTAGGTACCACGTTAGTCGATAGTATATAGGTATTTATTTGTAAATATGTATATATTGTTAAGTTTGTTATTAGTTTTAGGCCAATAATCAAGTATCTTAAGGCATCTATTTATAAATAAATAAATAAATAAATAAATAAATGTATAGATACGAAAAATTATGTGATGATATGTTACCATAACATGTTAGATTAGTATTTGTTTAGTAAGAATTGATGAAACGTAATTATTTGAAGCGCACATTAGTCTTATTTCTTGATAAAATTGATGAACTGTTAATAAAGAATATTTTAAAGAACTGTGCGTATTTTAATTAAAATGTCTACTGGACATCTTTACTAAAAGCCACGTTAAGGTCAAAATTACGAAATTTAAAAATTATAAATAAAAAACTAAAATATTCAAACAAAACAACGGTTTTATTGCAAATTATTTTAATGAATTAATTCAAGTAAACCGATATAAGATTATAAGAACCATATGCTCTTTTTTTAAGAATAACTCTTCAAAAATTTTTACAACAATAATTTTCTATAACATTTGAAGCTATTTTAAAGTCTTTCCTGGAAATGACGACGAAAGAAGTCAACTTTGGCCTAATTTAAGCAACCTTCCCCTACTATGTGTACAGGGTGGCTCGAATTCGAGTCTATGTACGGGGAACTCGAGAACCGTAAGAGATACAGTGTCGGTCAAATTAGGACTAAATTGAGCATTTAAGGTGCCTAACAAAATGTCGTTTATAAAGTTTTAAAATTCCGAGTATTTCCGGAGATATCCGGAAAAAAAACCGAAATATTGAAATAACGTTTTATTTTTTTCTGAGCTTATTTAAAAACGAATTTTAAATTGAATTGCACCGTTGCATTGCCACTTTTTCCGCTCTATCCAATGGTGGTATTGAGTGTAGTGTATCAAGAAACACTCGGCATTTCACAAATTAGATCTTTAAAACATCCCGACTAGCCCGAGGTCTAGACGAAGGTTATTTACACTACGCAGTTCACGTAGTGTTATTGTTTAGCTTGAATGAACGCGATACCTGACACGGTCGGCAAGGTTAAGGTTAAAACCTTGTTTAGTCAACCTCGTCAGTGCAATGTTTTGATACACGACCGAGCCGTGAACCTATACCAATATAGGATATATAGAGAGAATACAAGACTGAGTAACATTGTTACGTGTACGTAGATTATAAGAATATACATCATGTAGCTTTACCATCTGATGTATTATAGTAAAAGTTAATACAGAACTCTACAGTTACCTGGAGTATTTATTCGATAGTATAAAAGGAGTTCTACATGAGTTTGGAATCCGACGTTTCGTCTTCAAGGGGTCATCATCGACCTTCCTTTTTTATATACGAACTTTGATTTTTTTTTTCGTTTTTTAGATGATATTGGCGTTATAAATATGAATATGTGTTAACATTTTTTTATGTTTTTTTAATTTAACTTTTTTTTTAATTGTTTATTTTGCTTTGGGATAAAAAATAAATGAACCTGTTTATTTAATTTTACTATATTTCAAATTTATTAAAAATAAAGATTTTTAATTTTCCACTTAACTTAAAAAACAAAATAAAATGTTTTTATAGAATGTAAAAATTTCAAAAATTTAAAAAGAGGAAGTTGATGATGACCCCTTGACGACGAAAAGTCGGATTCTAAACTGAATACCACCATTGGATAGAGCGGAAAAGTGGCAATGCAAAAGTGCAATCCAATTTGAAATACGTTTTTAAATAAGCTCAGGAAAAAAAATAAAACGATTTTTCAATATTTCGTTTTTTTTTCGGATAACTCCGGCAATACTCGGAATTTTAGAGCTTTATAAACGGAATATTGTTAGGCACATAAATGTGCAATTTTTCTTTAATTTGACCGACATTGTATTTCTTGCGGTTTTCGAGTTCCCCAGACTCGAATTCGAGCCCTGTACATACGAAAGTTTGAATTTCATACTTTTAAACAAAACGACGGTTTTTTAGAACAAATAATAATTTTTATTTGTTTTTCTTTATTTTCTCATTTCCATTATAACAAGCTACTTTAATTAATTAATGCAAGTGAACCCATATAAGAACCCAGTAGTTCGAATTAGGCAACCTGTTTTCTATATACAACCACTTGCATAATGATGGACCAAATGAATTTTTTTATATAATAACTCCTCAAAAATATTTACAACGATTATATATAACAGTTTGAAGCTGTGTTTAAATATTTCCTGGAAATTACGTCGAAAGAAATGAACATTGGCCCAATTTAAGCAACCTTCCCCTACTATGTGTACATACGAAAGTTTGAATTTCAGACTTGGGTAATCATAACATGTTATGTGATTATTTTTTTATTCAAAGATCATTTTATCAATATATATATACTTAGCAATACAAATAGGCAGATTGGTGAATCGTAATTAGTTGAAGTGCCCGTTAAGTTTTTTTCTTGATAAAATTGATGAATTCTTGATAAAGGCTGTTTTAAAGAACTGTACGTATTTTAATTAAAAGGCCTACTGATATTTTCTACTAAAAGCCTCGATAAGATCAAAATTAAGAAATTTAAAAAATATGAAGCAAAAACTAAAACATTTAAACAAAACAAAGGGTTTTTTAGAATAAATTATGATTTCTATTTGTTTCGGTATATTTTCTAATTCTTTTTGTAACAAGCTATTTTAATGAATTAATTCAAGGGGTCCAATATAAGAACCCACTGGCACTGGTCCGAATATTCAACCACTTGCAAGGATCTAAAAATTATATTTTTTTCTTAAAGAAAATCTTACCAGAAAATTCTAAAAACAACATTTATATAGCCAATATATTTTGGGTAATGTTTTGAAATAATTTAAAAATTTTCCCTGGAAATTGCAACCAATATATAAATATAGATCCAATATGCGCTATCCTCCCCTACTATTTGTAGATATGAAAGTTGAACTCATATACTTGGGAGGAGGGGGTTTTAGAATAATTTCCTGAAAAGGAGTATGTGGTGCGATCTGATCAAGCTGAGAATATTTCAAGGTTCAACAATGAGTTGAAGAAGATGAGAGATCACTTATTATTTCTTGGAGAGCTGAAAAGGCAGTACTCCTATGAGGAAAGTAACCGTAACTTTAAATCCTTCCAACTTTTATATAGGAATTCTGTCAGTGTTTTCAGATTAGCTTCTTCCGATAGATATATTTTATTTTCCAATAATTCATGCATAGCAATGTGGAAAATATTAACGGACACGAAGAGAGGGGCAGTCACGGCTCCCAGCCCCTTAATGCATCGCCTAATGACTGTGCGTGAATAGCATACCACCCACAACTAAAAACCCATTTGATAACCTCAAAAAAAAGTATTAATTTTTCCAATGAGAAATATGATTTTTCTGAGGTTCGTTCCAATTGTGTACGTGACAAAAATGGAGGTTGCCTTGATGTTTTCAATCGCAATCTGAAACTCATAAGAACAATAAAAAATGTAATTTTGGTTCTGTGAGGAGGGGGGAGGAAACCCCGGAACACCTTCTCACGGAGAGCGAGGCGGTCGCGAACAGGCGAATGGCCTGCTTCGTGTGCTGCATCGTCGAACAAGAGGAACTTCCATCCATAGAACCATCCAGACTACTTGCTGTCGACAAACGCTGCAAATTCATAGTACGTCCGATGAGTACGTCCAAAAAGGCTGCATCTGCCTTGTATGTCTTGCTCGAGCATGAAATATAACAGCCTCAAGAAGATCATTGCAGTCAACAAGGTTGTTCAAAAGCTTATATAAGAAAAGTAATACTTTCCTTACGGTGCTGTTCAAGTATTTTCTGGCCACAAAGTAGAAGTCAAGTTTGGTAAGGTATATCGCTGAAGGGAAAGCGATGTTTAAAAAAGAAGATATTTTGTGAATTTCCTTTGAACACTTTCCAGGCGGCTTATGTTACAGGCATATATTGGCGACCATATAGTTGAGCAGTATTCAAGTACACGTCTCACTAAGCAATTATATAAGCACGTTATTGCCTTCGTGTCCACGATATGTCTTGTGTTTCTCTTGATAAGGCCAAGCATTCTATACGCCTTGAGGACAACACTGTCAATATGGAGGTTAAATGAAAGGACACTCTGAAATATGACCCCCAAATCAATTATGTAAGATACCACCTGCAGGTTCATATTGTCAATGGTGTTATTTGGAATGCGACAGGTGTAAAAGCGTAAGGTCTTAGCCTCAACAGATTGTCGCTACACCATGAGACCAGACAGTTCAAGTTCCTCTGAAGTCCATCATTGTCAACATTAACAGCAAAGAATTTCAAGTCGGCAGCGTACACTAAACAGTGGGAGTTCCGGCAGCACTGTGTCATATCGTTGATGAAGAGCAAGAAGAGAATTGGCCCAATGTGTGATCCCTGAGGAACACCCGACGGCACCGCAAATTCTTCAGACGAAGAACCATGAACGGTGACGCTCTGGCGACGATCTGTAAGGTAGGAAGCGATAAACCTTAAGTAGTTGCCCGATATACCCATTTTGTGAAGCTTCCGCAGCAACAAGTCGTGGCACACGCTATCAAAGGCCTTGGACAGATCAGTATAAATTACATTGACTTGGTGTCCACTCTCGACCGACTTTGAAATACAGCCAAATTGGTAGCGGTGGGGCGTTTTTTCGTAGAAGCCATGTTGTTCAGAAATTATATTGTTTCTATATGAGCTGACAATTTCATCTGTCAAGATTGACTCAAATAACTTAAGGATAGAGGATAAGATTGAAATTCCCCTATAGTTATTAATTTCCAATCTGTCCCCAGACTTAAAAACAGGAACGACATTTGACAACTTCCAGAATCATGGGAAGCTTCCAGTATTGAACACTGTTAGAAACAATTTACATTGCGGAACAGCGAGTGAAGGGCATTCCTTCAAAAGCATTGGGGGACACTCTTGAAAGGATCCAATGCTTTAAGTCGATTGGCTATCTCGTCAGGTGTAAAATTATGGTTGATTAAGTCAGTTGCATACTCAATGTCATTCACGTCACGTATTTTTATTCCTGCGTGGTTACTGTAACATGATCGAAAATGTGAGGCAAATGCTTCGGCAATATCTGATGGTGTTCCACAGCTTTGATCGTTACACTTTATTGTACCAGGAAGAGACGAGCAATGAAGCTGCATGAGGTACTCTGATTGAGAATCACATCAACGGAAGCACCAAGAAAGAGGGGCACAATAGATCTATAGAGTTCGCAGTGTTCTAATACCCCCCAAGGTCATTCATTAATTCAAGATATAATTTTAGTGCCAATAACCAAGGCGATTAATCTTTTTTTTCAGTTCTGAAGAGGGTCATTAGCGTGCCACTCTTCAAAAAGGTGACCAGGGAGTGCCAGATAATTTTACGCCTATTTATTACACTGCTACCTATTACTTCCAAAATAATAAAAAAATTTATTTAATTTATGGCTAATTAACTGACTTTTAAGTTTCAAAGTGAAGGTTTTAGAATAGGTACGAACACTGTCCTTGCGATTTTGTGACTTGAGTAAAACCTTGGATTGTATGGATCATCATATATTTGAACAAAAGCTTGCATATTATGGTATTGATCAGGGGAGCATCGATTTTTTGTGGTCACACTTAAGAGACAGATGTCAAATGGTTATAGTGGAGGGGTTCTATCTACCAAGAGTAAGCTTAGCATTGGAGTTCACCAAGATTCCGCTTCCGCCCTAGGACCGCTTATTTTTCTAATACTCGTATATTTAAATGGTTTGCCATTAGCTGACAATACCTAAAAGTATATAATGTTTACGTGATAAGGCTGAGGACACAGTTTGTTGCTTAATCAAGATAATATGGTTTTTCAATGAGAAGTTTAAATAACATAAATTATGATGCTAGCTTGAAGTTCCTGGGAATTTCTCTCGATCCGGGCCTTCGATGTTACCATTGGTACCTCCATATTGATTTGCCAAGAAGCTCCTGAAGGGGATATATCTGTTACGAAACCTGAAACTATGCATAACTGCCAATGTGTTACTTCGCGAATTTTTATTTTCGCATTTCATATGCTGATCTGATCTGGAATCTGGAACCATGGTTCACGTAGTGTTAGATTGTTCGGTAGTAAGCTATTAAAATAATATCTGGTTTAAACTAGAGGGATGACGCAGAGGCTCTTGGTATACTGACCCTAACATTGTTGTTTCTATTGAAGAATATTATGTATGAAAAGAAAAACATTAGGCTCGTCAGAGCCCATCAGGATGTTCATTATCATTTCACAAGAAATAGACTCAACTACATAACTCAATCTTTGTGTTAAGCAGATGTCAGGATGGCATGAGATTTTAAGAAGTCAAACTTGTCAATATCTTACATAATATGGGGATCAAAGAGCTTCCCCTCAATAGGAGGATGAAATTTTTTTTATCGGGGATCGTATTGTACTCTTTTGATGAATTTATTAATTTTAGACTTTAAGCAGCAAATATTGTGTGTCGTATGTGAGTGCAGTTCAGCATAATAACATTAATAAAGAATTTTACTTTAGGTGTTAAATTTTATTGCATTAGTTTTATACATTCAACGGTTACAAATAGACAGTTGATGAAACATAATTATTTGAAGTACACACTCAATTGTTAGATAAACTCTAAATAAAGACAGTTTTACACAAAAGTGCGTATTGTAATTGAAATGGCCACCGACATTTTTTAATAATGACCATGAAGGTAAAAATTGCTTTTACAAAGGAAAAACTGAAGCATTCAGCTAAATTCAATTTTCGGGAAAAATATTTTTTTGCTTTCGTTTCACTTTCAGATAACCGCTGGTGAGGCGGCGGCTATACGCAGAGTACATCGACCTCATGTAACCACCCCTCGCCTCCCTCTTGCTTTCCATCCCCATTAAGTTTCCCATCCCCTCTAAATTTGGCGCGGCGAGGTTATTGTGGGTTACTACCCTTCGCCCTTCGTTAAACTGAAACGCCCGACGAGTTGAAGTATATTATGATTTTCAATTAGAAAAACTTAAAGAGTGCCTAAAGAATGTTTTGCTCAATTTTTTTAAGATGCTGTAAAGTATTTTTCACATAAATGTAGCAGTTTTTAATATTATGCTTCTCCCAGTAGCCACTGAGCTACGGAGCCTGTTATTTTCAGCACTTACAACCTTGCAAATTTCTTTAAATTTTATATACTATGGTTGCCAATGTCGATACCTAATTCAATATCCGATTTTTGAACCTCAGGAAACCATTTACCACGTAGTTTCTTCGAAAAAAAATCGTCGAAGGAAAATTTTTGACTTGTAAGTTATTCGAAAAGAAAATTCATCAAAAATAATTCTCATCGAACGAAAAGTGTTCTTCGAATGGATTATTCTTCAAACGAAACCTACAATGGAAAATTGTTCGTTTGAGTAATTCCCCGAAAAGAAAATTCTTCGGTTGAAAAATTTCTCGAACAGAAAATTTTTCGGAATGTTTTCCGAAAAGGGAATTCTTCGAAAGGAATATTTCTCAAACAAAGACATTTTTGAGATGTTTCGGGATTTTATATAAATATGTATGTTGAACTAGTTTAATTATTTTTTCAATTTATCCACACGCGTACACGTACAATTTCAAAACAACGGCACCTGATTGAAACAACTGACTAGAATTCTTGTCAAAAAAATTGAATGTGCTTGTGGACCGCACACCAAAAGTGAAATTTCATCCGCACAAAACAGAAACAGGGAATAGCCTACAGGCCTGCACAGTGTATTAGGTATACGACGCATAATTCTGTTAAATAATAAAAAAAAAACCCGGCCCATGGTTCAATGACGGGATGACTCTTTCCGACTGGGTGAATGTCAGGACGGGAGTGCCTCAGGGCAGTGTTCTTGGTCCGGTCCTCTTTTCGTTATTTATTAACGACCTGCCTCTACTAGCAAATGACAACTACATCACTCTTTTCGCGGATGACACATCTGCTGTCATTAATGCAGATGACTATGAGACCCTTTGCGAGAAAGCAAACAGATGTGTGAGCGATATCTCTACATGGTGTGAGAAAAATGGACTTTGCCTAAATAGTGGAAAGACCAGTATTGTAGTGTTTACACCTCTGAGGGTCATCCAAGACAGAAGCCTTCTGGTTCGAGACAAAGTTGCAACTAATATCCAGAGAGACTGTGTAAAATTTCATGGTATCTCTGTCGATCAACACCTCTCGTGGTATGATCATATTGACCACATATGTAAGAAAATGTCCTCGAAAAATTTTGCTGTTCTGCAATGCGTGACGTTGTTGACGCAAGCACTCTGAAGACCTTTTATTATGGATCCATTTATCCCATCTTGTCCTATGGACTGCTGGCATGGGGTAATTCCAGCAACATCTCTAGTGTCTTGGTTTGTCAAAAGAGGTTAATAAGAACTATGTATCGACTTCCATTTGGGGAGTCTTGTCGTCCTAGCTTAAAATCTAAAGGCTTACTCACAGTTGTCAAGCTGTATATTTTGCAGTCCTCCTGTAATATATTCAGGAACTATAGCAGCTTCGAAAAGTGTGGCGATGTGAATCAGTATCAGACTAGAAATGCGGACATGCTCTATGTTCCTGGAGCGCGACTGACTCAGGTGAGGGATGGGCCTGAAATCACCTCCATTAAAATATACAATCAACTTCCGATTGCCATGCATAAAACATATTTCTTCTTTTCCCCGCTTTAGGAGCGAACATGTTTTCTAGAGGTGCTCATTAATTTCTAGCCCTCTATATGTATTTTGTATTTATGTTTTTTTAGCGTTTTTATGCTCCTGTACTTTTAACTTTGCAATTTTTTATTTTATATGTTGACAATTCTTAACATGTCTACAGAAATATACGTAAATAAATAAATAAATAAATAAATAAATAAATGATCGATCCTTGTCAGGTTCGCCGCATCATGAATTTCATTCCTGTGTGCCCCATTTCGTGACTTTCGTAACCCGTTCACCAGATTATTTTGAAAACCGCATTAAAAAAAATTATGTGCCTCACCTTTGTAAGCTCACAACTGAAGTGAAACTTCTGAAGGAACTGAATTATAGATTTCTTTTCTTCAAACGTCAGTAAATCCGTCATTACTCGACTGTGTAGGCGGCGGTGAAGTTTCATTTTTCCTCCGCCGGAGCTTTACTTTTCACTTTTCCGCCGGCGGAGGTAAAAGTGTTTTCATAGCAACATAGATACAATACCAACAGACAACAAAATAAGCGTCAACAAGTCAAGATTTATTAAACTAAAATTTGTATTTATCACGCAATTTGTGACTGCATTTCTAAAAATCACTAATTTAGGAATAAATTGGTTATTATTTAATCGAACTTACTCAATAACTGCTTATCAATACGGAATTAAAACGCAATCGGTGAAGCAATCTTAAAAAAAATTATTATTGTTGACAGTGTCCACTGACAGCTTTATGTTACATTACTATAGCAACAACCTGTGCCACTCACCGACACCAGTCAAAGGCGCCTTGAGAACCCATTTATCTTTAACAATAATTAGATATTATTACTATTAAAAAGAGATGTTTTTGCATTAATTTGTCGACATTTGAAGAAAAAACAGCATATTTTATTTGGCTTGCTCTCTATTACCAGCCTCACTCCGTTCGGCTGTTAAACACGAGCGCGCCATGAAAATTATCACTTTTCCTCCATATAAAATAATATACTATTCCCCCAACTTTTCCCCTCCGGAATAGTCAATTTTATTTAAATCTTTTTTTTGCTTTTTTCCAAATTTTCCATTTTTTCCATCCCCGACTTCGTAGCTCCACTCCTTCACCTTTGTTTCGCCAAAAACCGCGTTTCTCTAACTGTTCTTTTATTAAGTTTTTTTCTTATTTCGTTTTATAATACATTTATTAATTTCCCGAATATTGTTTACGTTTTTTTCAATTTTTTCCCATTTTTTCGAAATTTTTTAGGTATCCGGATGGATGGGGGTTTAATTACCCGGCACTGATGACCCTGGGGGTTATCGCTTGTCAGATTTTCGATCCGAGCTCCGTTGCAGAGATATCGGCAAAAAACGGTTTTTCCCCAAAATTCCCCCTTAAATTATTGTAGTAGACGTGTCCCGTACCACATCAGAGGACTTCAGAGTTGCGCGCGCATTACATTGTTGACAAACATCATATCTTTAGGGTCTAGCGAATTGCTGTCAAGTGGTCCGTAGCTCAGCGGTTGGATGCTGAGTCTGCGATACGGCGTAGTTCCAGATCCTCATTTCACCCCGGCAACATATCCTGAAAATTTCACACTCTAGCTGCACTGGAACAAGCTTCATTAAATTGTTTCACTTTGATTTCCGTTTCATTTGAGTTTCATTTTTTCGGACTTACCCTAGCTAGAAGTTTCAGTTCAGTTTGAAATTTTGGACATACGTGCATTAAAATCTAAACTAGCTATTTGTATTCATTTCAAGTGAACAACAGAGTATTGTAATAAATATGTATTATGCCGGTCTGTATGCTATGTCCACTTTGACACACGTATTTCCATCAGCTGCCTTGCTCAGATGATAGAACGCTCGCTTAACGTGCGAGAGGTACGGGATCGATGCCCGACGCCTCCAAAAAACTTCCACATATTTACTCCCTGGAGCCAACTATCCTTGCCAGGAAATAACTGATCGACTCTCTATATCAATCTTCAAAACGAATTATTATCTATTTCTCTTACCTCCTTGGAACATTCCTCCATCCGAATCAATCTTGGCCTAACTTAGATAGACAGACATTCCCCATCCTCTCTAATCCCAAACCAATTCCACAATATCTTCCACACTAAATACCCGGATCATCTCCATACTTCCGCCTCCGTTGGAGGCGCCTTCTATACGGAGGAACTTGAACAGCCTTCCTAATTAAACCACCACTCCAGTAGATTCTCTGCTGAACTATACGCCATATTCATGGTACTCAGGCACATACTATCATCCAGTTCTATTTGAGCAATAAACTCTTTTTCTCCTTCCTCTTCCGTCCTCTTATCATTAGTATACGTACAGCATTAGAAACAATGTATATCAAGGGAAGTTCCCACACTTTCTTTGGACCACCGGTCACGTAGGCATTGCTGGCAATGAAAGAGAGGACCATCTCGATCGGAATCACAGAAATATAGGCTTCAGCGTGTACCTGTCTCTTAGCCCCACTGACTTACGCCTACAAGCGAGAAGTACCAAAATCAATCTTGCTAAACTAGAATGGGACCCAATAGAGACCGAAATCAAACTAAATGATATCAACCCCCTCCTCCTCCCACCTACAATTATCCAGAAGAAAACGTAGAGTTATGACCCTCCTTCGCATCGACCACACCCGGCTCAGACACACGGATACTGGCCATCTGGTTACCCCCAACATATGCATGCGATAGATGCGACCTTTCCCTTACAGTTAAACATATATTGCCCGAATGCCCTATCTACAAACCCCCTTTACATTATCTTAGGCTGATCGGTGCCTTAAAGAACATATTTTCCTCTCCTAACAGCAATAATGGACTACTCTTTCTCCAAAGAGTACAGTTATACCTCCTCATGTAATTGCCCAAACTCCCCCTTTAAACTCTATTCCCAGACGCACCCAATTACCCTTAGGCTATAGTCTAAGCAATTACTCCTGCAATTACCCAATACACAAACATATAGCCCTGCATATCACCATAAACCTAACTCGGAGTAGTTAGGTTTATGATATCACACACTATGTAACAAAGTCACTCCCGCACTTGTTTGTGGACATCAAAGATCTAACGGCCGCTGTGTGCTGTGTCCTAAAACCCATGACCATCATCATGAAACTTTTTTTTTATTTCATTTAATTTTGTTGAAGTTTTCACTTCTGTCGTGTGGTCGGCTCTTTTTATGCTGGATTTATGAGCGAAGCTTTTAATTTGCTAAAAATTAAATAGAAAATAATATGAGAATGAATCGAATATGTTTGGGAATGTTATTATTTTGTACCTTTTTTGTAAAGTGTTCCTGATATCCCTTTTAGTTACGAATATAATTATTAAACATCTAAATAAACAATATCATAATTTGATATAATAAAATGAGCTTAACTTATCATAAAATTGATATCACAAAAGAACTTAAAATATCTGAAAAGTATGAGATGCTTTATAAAATTGAAGGAGAAGTTAAAGTAGATACATAGGTGATAAAAATAAAGAACGTTTAATTTAATAAATAATAATTATAAACTTTTAATTTCGAATTTGGACTTACTTAGCTGACGTTAAAATCAGTAAATTCTATCGAGGAACATGGAGTTTCCTGCACTTAGGTATTGGTATTGAGTGTTCTCATCGAGTTAGTGCCTAGACACTCTTACTTGGTCCTGATCTTGTTTGGAAGATTGGGTAAGTAGGTGTGTGCTTGCTGTACTTAGTTGAAGCATTCCTAAACCACTTTCTGTCTGTTATATCTTATAAAATACCCTCTTAAAATAGACAAGCTTCATACTGAGAGACCATGCATGTTGATAATTTTAAAATGCCAATCATAACCCATTTGTACTAACCGAAACTAACCCGAATTATTGATTTTTTTAAACTAAACCGAATGTTAGTGCGTGCAAACTCCGCAAGCTGCCTATATGGTCTAAGTAAGTAATGGCCACAAAAATATTGTTACCTTGGCAGATATACGCAGGCGCACTAATTTTTTTTCGTAGGCATACATGAATATAGGACGTTTACGTCTGAGAGTCTGAGTTAACGTTTAACATTAAATTAAAAATGTTTGTAGTCATCTTAAATTTAATGTTGATTTTAACGTAATCCAGTCTAAAATAATCATGTTCAGTTAATTCGTTAATCCAATAATTTTCATATTTTCATGGGAATTTTCTAGGTCTATAGTTAAACACGCCATACCACCGTACTACTCCATACTAGTTAATTGATATAAACAAATAAATTAATTCTACGTATTTGGTGAAATCTGTACTGATTCAATGAATTGATATTTGCTACGTAGTCCCATTATTTATATTTGCTACATCTTTCGAAAATAAAAGACGGAAACACGTGCTACGTTTTATAATATTAATGGACTGAACAGGCAAAACTACTCAAAGTATCCTTTTAAAAGTATTCAAACAGGTATACAGATACAGGGGTTTCAGTTTCCTTCCGGGGTGAATTCGGCCTTGACGTGTATTACGTTGTTGCCAAATTTTCTACAAAACAATCTGTAACTTTTTAAAAATGCTTGCTTGTTTCCTAAAACCTGAACTGCCACAGTAAAATTAATTTGGGTTAGTTTGAATTATTAATGGCTTATCCTTATATAATTTGAGACTCTTAGTCAGGCGCAAAGCGCGCACAGCATCAAAAATTGCACACAATGATCCTAGCTTATAGCTGTGAAATGAGCTCAGTTCAGCTCAGGAAATACAAAATTAGAATATATATCCAGTATATTAGGGCCAATATATTTGTACGAATTTTAAATGTAGTTTGGATGTTTTTCAACCAGCCTGAAATAACGGCTTGCAACATCTTGACCCTTTGCTCGTTTGATACTAAATTTTTTTATTCGGGTGTTTGTCTGTGTGCTGTATTCACCTTACCTATAGTAGTAAAAACTTGAGGGCTGAAGCCCATCGACTAGTTCCAAAAAGCCTTTTTACCAACCATACACGACCTACTCTCATCGCCTTCCCCTTTGTAACTGAGACGACTTTTTCGGACTTTTCCAGATTCTATCGAGGAATATGGAGTGCCCTTCCCTTAGTTAAGGCTTTGACACAGAACACTTTCTCTAATTTGAGCATATGCAGATGTCTGTTAAAGCTGACAAAACAGGTAGTGAAAGAATCAGGAAAACTGATCATTTTCCAGCTAAAAGTAACTCACGCCAAATTGGATTTAATTCAAGTGTATGCCCCGAAGTACAGCTAGAAGTGAAGAAGATACTATTTGCTACCAATTTTTTCTATAAGTTACTAGAAAGAAGATTGTTTAAATGACCACTACCTTTAAACAGACCAAGATAAGTTAGTCCGAAATCAGATAACCTACACATGGAAGATACCGAAATGCCATCAAATTAACAAAGGCCTATCTAGGAACATAATCCTCTATTGCTAAGCTTAAAGTTGAGCTATAATCATCAAAAAGCCAAGGAGTAGTCCAAGAATTGAAACAAGAAAACTACAAATATTAAAAATCAGAGAAGATGTTCAGCAAAAAATCCATGAAAACCCAGACAGGATCAATGAAGATACTGAAGATGTCAATAAACAATAGAAATCATCGCATGTTGGACTCATGTAAACAATTACCAATATAATCCAGGCTGAGGAAATATCATTGAATGATGAACCAATAAAGATTAGGACAATGGCAGATATAAGGAAATAGACGATAAGGTAACAGAAGAGATTAGGCATGCCAATTTTCGAGAGCAACGTAAAGAAATGGATGCCATTTAAAGTAAATATTGCTTATTTCACTTATACAAAAAAATCAAAGAACTTGCAGACTACAAAAGAAAAATCAGTCTGCTACACTCCTAAGCAGAAATGGTCATATTTTAATTAAAACGATAAGAGGAGTACCTACATTGAAGAATCATTCACAGATGAACGAAGTGGTCCAGGACATTAGAAATCCATTAGATCCTGTTGCTACAGAGGAAGAAGTGGAAATGTACTGGTCCTGATAAACGACACAGCGATGCCCTTAAACTTATCGATGAACATATTTATAGAACTGTTCAACACAATATGCAATCTGCTCGAACAACAGTCGGTTCTTGAGTGTAATAGAATCAATTCTGCGTTAGTGTCTGAGTTCAGGAATGTATTGGGTCCTAACCGGGCATAATAGGGTCAGTGTTGTCTGGGTTTCGGGACACGGCGAGGTTGATCGTCTGGCACGATAGGGTTCCACAAGGTATCCAATGGAACCTGAGCCTGTAATAGGCAGAATGGCCGACACCATCCGAAGGACCGCAATAAATGTGTGGGTCAAGGATCTATGTCCGACTATCCCAGGAATATATGCTGGGCTGCCTTGGATGACCCAGAGCTTTATAGGGTGATGGCCTTGAGAAGAGAAGGAATATATGGCTTGTGACAAGACCCCTCACAGAGCACTGTCGGTTGAACAGGCATTTGCATCTGCTGATGCGGATCGTGGAAGATCCGGAATGTATTTGCTGCTTGGAGAATGAGGAATCGTCCACTAATATTCTTGCCGATTGTCCGGCGTTGACTAGGATAAGAGAGCTGCACTTTGGGAGCTACGTACTGAACCCGGAGAACAAAAGAAAAATCCAGCCTTCGCTAGGGAGGCCGAGTTTCCGAGCCGCTTTAGCATGCGAGTGGCCCAGACAGGCTTACGTGCAAGGGATCTCCCGCCTCTTTTCAAATTCATTTATTCATCTCTAGAGAATCATTATTGTCCAACCACATGCGAAAGTTAAAATTATTTCTGAAAGTAATTCATCACCGAATACATCAAAAAGCAATTGCGTACGTATCTTTGGAATGAGCCATTTGGATAGTTTTCATTGGCAAACAAATATCAGAAGGAATAGAAATAAAAACAGAAGTAAGTCATATCGCCAATGCTTTTTATTAGATGCTTGTAGGAAATCCTCAGGAGAGCTCTTGAAAAAGAAGCAGCTGGAATAAGGACCAATGGAACGCCAATCAACAACATAAGATACAGTCATCCTGACAGAATCTATCGAAGATCTTCAGAAACTGATGAACACAACGGTTGAGTGTACTAAAGAATATGGATTAGCACTAAATGTTAAAAGATCTCATTGTCAACAACAACAACATAGAACAAGTTGGTAAATTTACATACCATGGCACCATGAATAATTCTGAATGGCTACACCGCTGAACTTTAAATAAAAGTAAAAAAGAATGAGCCAATTTTTTTAATCAAAATGAAAGGGTTCTTGGTGGCAGGTGGCCGGAATTTGAATTTGAGTTCAAGTGTCCGATTGCTGATATATTACATTTTCAGTGCTCTTCTTTTCTGGATGGAGGTATGGACCCTTAACGCACAAAAGAAGTCTGGGAAGATCATGAATAAATCAAATATCAAACATCGAAATTTAGCCTTACCATATCTTGGTCATGTTGCGCCTGACTATGCAAGGGAAATCCAGGGAAAAAGGTGCGGTTGAAGAAGAGAATGGTTTGGATGTTCTTCATGCAAACTTTTAGACCAGCCAAATTAGAATTGCCATGAGCATAGCCCAGTTTCGACTCGGATATGACGCGCTAAGAAGAAGAAATTAATCTGCAGTTAATTAATTCATTCGTTAGAACCAAATCACCTCTGAAGTTCTTATTCATTCCTCATTGGAACTTGGGCCCCTTGGACTGTAACACTGTGATGCCCATTTCTTAAAAGCATGGGATACCTGATGCCTCTTCAAGCTTAAATAGAACCGTCCTAGTTCTAGTCCAGATGAGTTTTGCCGATGAATTAGGATCTCCTTTTAAGTGAGTTCATCGGTTGACTCGTTGTCCTGACCCTGTGATTCATTCGTTAGAACTAAATCACCTCTGATTTCTCATTGCCACTTGGGCCCCTTCAACTGTAACACTGTGAGGCCTATTTCTTAAAAGCCTGGGATACCTGACGCCCCCTCAAGTTTAGATATTACCTAGTCCCGATGAGTTTTATCGGTGAATTAGGATCCCCTTTTTAGCGGGTTCATCGGTTGGCTCGTTGCCCTGACACTGCTGCTATATTTCAGTTCTTGTTAATATCACTAAGGTATCATTGCACTCCTGGAGTAACATCGAGCTCATCTTAGTATTTAGGATGCTTTGACTACCATAGTAGAGGTGAGTCTCTATCATTCAGTGTTCTTGTTGTTATTGCCTAATAGTTGCTCATTGAAAACTACTTTTAATGTATAGAGTTTCTTGCAGCTTTTGTGAATTAGCATATTCTAGAATTACGTTAGCACGAAGTAAGTTTCTAGTAAAATGAATAGTCTCAATAATAAATCAAATGTTTCCCAAAAAGGTTGAAAATAGAGTGGCAGTGGCAACTCTGGTTATCCATGGTGAGCAGCTGCCCTTATAATCCCCTCCGCACAAAACGGGCGTTTCATCCCCATTGGCGTCGGTCGGCAGCCATCACAAAACAGGCGGCACCCCGCATTGAAGCGTCCGTTCACCCCTTGAGAAGCGAACAGAGTTTTATTTTAAACTCCGTACTAGAACGCGTATATTGAGATTAAGCGGCACATGTCTAAACTGAAGATCATAACAGTATGTATATAATAGCATCGTTTCTCTCTAGGCTTAGTTAATTTAACTAGCAAATACTTTTATATTTATTTAATTAAATCCGATACAATTTCCATTTCTGTATCGATTTTTTACATCCATACTACCTTGTTCTACGCCAAAGCGTTTAAATGCGCAACGTCATGAGTAAATGAGGCTGAAAATACATCGACCATACAATTCTAGATACTTTTACACAAAGACGATCTACGACTTTCTTTAAATAAACTGAGCCTCCATAATTGAAACAATAAATTAATGAAAAGCGTGTTATTTGTGTCTGATTTGTAATTCATTATCCCCTATTCTATAAAACGAAGTTTCATGCATTTCTCTGGGACTACTTAGTTCAGAAGTTTTAATAGATATTAATATTACATACGTAACTGTTACCTCGGTATTTAATTTTTAATTGTTCCTTAATCTTGACTTCTAGCAAAATTCTTAGCAGCCATTTTGGATCTGGCTTGCTCTATGTCATACACCATATCTAGGTTTATATTGTCCGGCATTTCATGTATTAAATTTTGAATAATTACCAGATATCTCCTGCCAATAAGACTTTGCTCGTAGAAAATGGCCAACAATGTTTTAATCAAAAATGCCATACTTACCACACTTAATTATATCGAGGCGCTCAATATTTAATTAGCCTAGGTACTCATAAATTATGGCTGAGGTTGAGGCCTAATAATGGACTATTTCCTATTTCTTCTAGTAACATTCCGTACTGCAAAAAATGACGATACAGTAAAGGTTATTAGTTAGTTAGTTTTTAATTATGGGCTTCGCGGTAACGCATTTACCCAGAAACGACCCCTGTCCAGGCTTAGTTAGAGCTGGGGCGACCCATCCCAGATAAGTTACACCTTGGTGGACAGGGATACTATTTTTTGAACCCCCAGTATGTCGAGTATAATAATATACTCCTGAAGGTTCAGACTTATTCATGCACGGCTTGTTTTAAGGTTCGAACACCACCGGCTGGACGTTCACACACATTTAAATCTTGTACATGCACGGGGCTCTAACCCCCGGCTGGACGTCCGAATCTTCCTCGGGGAAACTACCCGGTCCCTGAAAGTTCACCCTGAGTTCCCAAAACTAACATATATGTATATGAAGCTGGAACAAAATGGCCGATACCCGACACGTGCACTCTCGACCGAAGACGAATCGGAAGTCCCAGTAAAGGTTATTTTATAGGCTATTCCATACTAGCTAGAGCTGGGAAGACCCTCCCAGATAGGTTACATCCTTGGTGGATCGTTGGTACTAATGGTAGAACCTCCAGTATAACGAGTATATACGCTTGGAGATTCCGACGTAAGCACTTAAGACTCAAATTTGCACGGTTGGAGGTTTACACAAGAGGGTTTCGTACGAAAAAAGGTATAACCAGTTTCTGTCAGGACCTCCTGATCTCCTCCTGATCACGATCTCACGTGCAGGAACCCACCAAGGATTTTCACTATACGACTTACCTCTTGCATTTTACCAAGTGATCAGACTATCCAATTTCACCCCAACGGAGCCCAACACGTTTTCATCCGCGAACCACGTGCAGAACCATACAGAAAGACGTCGGGTTATGAAATCAGACCTCCTTCCAATATGTGAAAGGCACCGAAGCTCAACCGGAAGTTTCATTTTATATACTATAAGCATCGACCAGGGTTACTTGGTTGATGGCGTTGATGTTATAATAAATACTGCATGTGTATGACAGTAATGACAGCATGCGAAACATCCTTTCGCAGAAGGCTCTAAAGTTGTTCCTTTTGGCCTTTCGGATTTCCTTAAGCAGTTAAGTTAAGCCCAAAAAATTTCAATGTCAATCAAATATTAATATAAACCAAAAATATAATAACTTAAAGGCCCGTAAATAATAGAATAAATATTTTAAATAAAAGTCGTTAAACAGAAACTTTCTATGAAACAAAACTCGACAGGCATTTTTTTTTAAATATTAAAAGATATAATTGAAAACTTTTGGAGGGGTGGAGGGAGGTGGCGTATAGGCATTTTCAAACGACCAACCAGATAATCAGGGGTTGTTTTTTTTAACAAATTCGCCTTTTTGTGACGGAAGCTCAGGCTCTTGGAATAAAGAGTATATCGAAAAAGAAAAAAGAGTATATAGTATCTGATACTCAAAAAGAGTATAATACTCTTAAAAAGAGTATATCTGGTCAGCCTAGTAGTAAGTTATTTTGTGGTATAGACAAAGAACTAGATCATCTAGTTGAGGAATTTATGGATTCAAAACCATGACTATAAATTACTAAATGAATCTTACGAGAGGTTTCTTTTTCGTCTGCTGATTTAATATCATGTACCTATTAGTTTCATAGCGTGTTTCATGTTGCATATTTCAGAGTAGGTGTAGTTATTTTAGGCACAAAATAAGGAGCTACACAAATAGTTTCAATTCAGAGTTTTTCTCTGAATTCATGCCTGTAAAGTCTGAGATATATAGAAGCAAATTCATTAGGGCCCCTCTACGTTTCGCAGGCTTCTTTTTATTAGTTTGCTCAAATTAATAAAAATTCGATAAAACGTGCAATATTAAAACTCATCAGCGAGCTTCTTCAGTTGGAAGATTTTAGATTTTGTTGATTGGAAAAATCCTGATAGTTTTCTCTCGAGGAATTTTGCTTTATACCTTAAAGTACTTAATAAAAGAAATATTTCACAAATATCAAGTTTGCAAATTCGTAAATATTTTGCTTGCACAGTCGATAGCTTTATCACGAAGTACCTACCTAGTAAAAATAACTATTTACGAATAAGTTTTGATAGAATTAACATGTGCTTACCTGAGATCACAGTTTCGACTCCTATTTTATTAGAAATTATTTCACATATATCAATTTTGCACACTTCCGAATCTTTTGCTTGCACAACTTTATCATGAGGTATTTTGCTTTAAACTTTAAAGTATCTTCAAATTTTTTCAAATACGTTTTGCTAGAGTTAAATTCTGCCTACCTGAGACCACAGTTTCAAGTCCAACACTTGCAAATCTTTTGCTTTCAGAGCCGATAGCTTTATCTCGACCAATTTTGCTTTAAACCTTAAAGTACGTAATAGAAGCAAATGTTTATGAATACATTTTGATAAAGTTAAAGTATGCCTAGTGCCTATCTGAGATCACAGTTTCGAGTACCATTTCATTAAAAATTATTTCACAAATATCAAACTTTTGCTTGCATAGCCGATAGCTTTATCTCGACGCATTTTGCTTTAAACTTTAAAGTATCTAATAAAAACAAATGTTAACGAATATATTTCGATAGAGTTAAATTTTTCCTACCTGAGATCACATTTTCGAGTCCCATTTAATTCGAATTTATTTCACAAATATCAAAGTTTTGCTTGCACAGCCGATAGCTTTATCTCGACGCATTTTGCTTTAAACCTGAAAGTATCTAATCAAAACAAATGTTATCGAATATATTTTGATAGAGTTTAAAGGTGTCTCCCTAAGGTCACAATTTCGAGTCCCATTTCATTATAAATTATTTCACAAATATAAAAGTTTTGTTTGCATAGCCGATAGCTTTATCTCGAGGCATTTTGCTTGAAACCTTAAAGTATCTAATAAAAACAAATGCTAACGAATGCATTATGATAGAGGTAAAATGTGCCTACCTGAGATCACAATTTTGAATACCATTTCGTTATAAATTATTTCACGAGTATCAAACTTGCAAATATTTTGCTTGCATAGCCAATAGCTCTCGTATCTCGACGCATTTTGCTTGAAACCTTAAAGTATCTAATAAAAACAGCTGTTTATGAATACGTTTTGATAAAGTTAAAATATGCCTGCCTGAGATCACAGTTTCGAGTACCATTTCATTAGAAATTATTTCACAAATATCAAACTCTTGCTTGCAGAGTCGATAGCGTTATCTCGACGCATTTTGCTTGAAACCTTAAAGTATCTAATCAAAACAAATGCTAACGAATACATTTTGATAGAGGTAAAATGTGCCTACCTGAGATCACAATGTTGAATACCATTTCGTTAGAAATTAATTCACGAC
>MU183200.1:241137-268393 GCA_016904865.1 Pissodes strobi | reverse complement strand
TCATCTTCCCCGTAGGTATGTGGGACGACTTTGGAGCCAATCGGAACAATGCCATTAGGACTCTTGAAGAAACGGCGACATGTTGAAAAAGGACGGCGTCGGTTACGAATGCCGGACAAAATTAAGCAAACAGTGAAATATGGGCGATAGGAAGCTGAAGCTAGAAGCATAAGAATATTTGAATTGAAGGATCTCGATGACATACATGTCAAAGTAGGGAGTGTTGTGTTGTAGCGACTTTGGCTTTAGTCCCAGAGGGTAAACTCGCACTAGTCCAATCCAATTCATCGACTCTAATGAAGCTGATGACGAAAAGAAGCTGAGAATGGAAGACTATTTAGGATATTTACAATGCAATTTACAATTCAGTCAAATTTCATGTGGGATGCAATGCTATTGAGGTCTTTCACTAAGGCATTGAGTAAGCTGGATTTGAGACAAGCTTAGTGATAGTCAATGGAGATCTCTGATCAGTTTACACTGAAATTGCTACCCGAACGCTCCACTCTTCATCTCTGTCAGCACGTCACTTCAGTCATCTTCCCCGTAGGTATGTGGAACGACTTTGGAGCCAATCGGAACAATGCCATTAGGACTCTTGAAGAAACGGCGACATGTTGAAAAAGGGTGGCGTCAGGCTACACATTTAGAACAAAATAAAGAGGACGGTCATGAAAAGCTATGTAGCCCAATGCCGGGACTAAAATGACTCAGTAATAGGGCGTAAGACTGCCCCCCTCCTCCTTTCTCATCCGGGCTTGGGACCGGCAATGGCGGAGTTACGAATGTCGGACAAAATTAAACAGACAGTGAAATGTGAGCGATAGGAAGCTCAAGCGAGAAGCATAAGAATAATTGAATTGAAGGATCTCGATGACATAGGTACATGTCAAAGTAGGGAGTGTTCTGTTGTAGCGACTTTGGCTTTGGTCCCAGAGGGTAAACTCGCACTAGTCCAATCCAATTCATCGACTCTAATGAAGCTGATGACGAAAAGAAGCTGAAAATGGAAGTATATTTAGGATATTTACAATGCAATTCACAATTCAGTCACATTTCATGTGGGATGCAAAGCTATTGAGGTCTTTCACTAGGGCATCAAGTAAGCTGGATCCTGAAAATGAAGAAGAATCATTTTAAATTTGAGACAAGCTTAGTTATAGTCAATAGAGATCTCTGATCAGTTTACACTGAAATTGCTACCCGAACGCTCCACTCTTCATCTCTGTCAGCACGTCACTTCAGTCATCTTCCCCGTAGGCAGAGATATTTATTTATCTCTGCCCGTAGGTATGTGGAATGACTTTAGAGCCAATCGTAACCATGCCATTAGGACACTTGAAGAAACGGCGACATGTTGAAAAGGGGCGGCGTCGGTTACGAATGCCGGACAAAATTAAGCAGACAATGAAATATGGGCGATAGGAAGCTGAAGCTAGAAGCATAAGAATATTTGAATTGAATAAGGATCTCGA
Organism: Pissodes strobi; assembly: GCA_016904865.1. Lineage (NCBI taxonomy): Eukaryota > Metazoa > Arthropoda > Insecta > Coleoptera > Curculionidae > Pissodes > Pissodes strobi. The sequence continues at coordinate 266,918 of MU183200.1, read as the reverse complement.
TGACATACATGTCAAAGTAGGGAAGAAATAAACTATCCTGTTGTGTTGTAGCGACTTTGGCTTTGGACTCAGAGGGTAAACTCGCACTAGTCCAATCCAATTCATCGACTCTAATGAAGCTGATGACGAAAAGAAGCTGAAAATGGAAGAATATTTAGGATATTTACAATGCAATTTACAATTCAGTCAAATTTCATGTGGGATGCAATGCCATTGAGGTCTTTCACTAAGGCATCGAGTAAGCTGGATCCTGAAAAATGAAGAAGAATCATCTTAAATTTTAGACAAGCTTAGTGATAGTCAATAGAGACATCTGATCAGTTTACACTGAAATTGCTACCCGAACGCTCCACTCTGCATCTCTGTCAGCACGTTACTTCAGTCATCTTCCCCGTAGGTATGTGGGACGACTTTGGAGCCAATCGGAACAATGCTATTAGGACTCTTGAAGAAACGGCGACATGTTGAAAAAAGACGGCGTCGGTTACGGATGCCGGACAAAATTAAGCATACAGTGAAATATGGGTGATAGGAAGCTGAAGCTAGAAGCATAAGAATATTTGAATTGAAGGATCTCGATGACATACATGTCAAAGTAGGGAGTGTTGTGTTGTAGCGACTTTGGCTTTGGTCCCAGAGGGTGAACTCGCACTAGTCCAATCCAATTTATCGACTCTAATGAAGCTGATGACGAAAAGAAGCTGAAAATGGAAGAATATTTAGGATATTTACAATGCAATTTACAATTCAGTCAAATTTCATGTGGGATGCAATGCTATTGAGGTCTTTCTCTAAGGCATCGAGTAAGCTGGATCCTGAAAAATGAAGAAGAATCATCTTAAATTTGAGACAAGCTTAGTGATAGTCAATAGAGATCTCTCATCAGTTTACCCTGAAATTGCTACCCGAACGCTCCACTCTTCATCTCTGTCAGCACGTCACTTCAGTCATCTTCCCCGGAGGCAGAGATATTTATTTATCTCTGCCCGTAGGTATGTAGGATGACTTTAGAGCCAATCGGAACAATGCCATTAGGACTCTTGAAGAAACGGCGACATGTTGAAAAAGGGCGGCGTCGGTTACGAATGCCGGACAAAATTAAGCAGACAGTGAAATATGGGCGATAGGAAGCTGAAGCTAGAAGCATAAGAATATTTGAATTGAAGGATGTCAAAGTAGGGAAGAAATAAACTATCCTGTTGTGTTGTAGCGACTTTGGCTTTGGTCCCAGAGGGTAAACTCGCACTAGTCCAATCCAATTCATCGACTCTAATGAAGCTGATGACGAAAAGAAGCTGAAAGTCGAAGAATATTGTGGATATTTACAATGCAATTTACAATTCAGGATGACTCTAGAGCCAATCGGAACAATGCCATTAGGACTCTTGAATAAACGGCGACATGTTGAAAAAGGACGGCGTTAATCTACACATTTCGAACAAAATAAAGAGGACGGTCAAAGCTATGTAGTCTAATGCTGGGACTAAAATGACTCAGTAATAGGGCGGAAGATTGTCCCCCTTCTCCTTTCTCATCCGGGCTTGGGACCGGCAATGGCGGAGTTAAGACCACATTCAATTTTGCAACTTCATATAAATTGCCTTTTTAATGACAGTTATCACGTATTGCAATTTATTTCAAGGATGGCCATGAAGTAGCGATAAGAGTAATAAGACATAGAAGGTAGCTCTTGATTAGTAGGCTATTAAATCGGAGCCATGTTGCCGTCTTAACAATATGAAATAATAAAACATTTTGATATTGAATACAGTCCGGCCGATTAGCCCGTTATATGCTTTGGCTCCTAACGAGGAAGGACACGTCATAAATTTGTAGATACCCTGTTCGAAAGAACGCCTCCGGGTCCAAGCAAGAGGAATAAGTGAAAAGACGATGATTCAACTCGCACTCAACCCAAAGAAAGATAACATCTCCGGTCGGACAAAGGAAAAAAAATAATTCCATGTGCCCGCAGTACAGGAATGATAGGCAAGTACCCTGCCTACTACACCAACGAGGCATTGTAGGAGTTTCGCTAGAACGTAAAGACATGTCTTCTCCTTATAAAGAATGATTCAACGCTCATATCATCAAAGATAAACGAATTAAATTATTTAAATATGGTTGTGCAACTTCAAGTTGATAATAAAAAACACAAAAAAATCTTATTTCTGCTTGTGGGATCACGCCCACATGCTCAATTTGTCAGTTTTATTCATTCCTCCTAGTGCTCCTATCAGGAGCAGCACTTTTGATACTTATTGCTCTATTTATTACCGGTTATAAAACCAGAATGGATATGTCAGTTGTTCAACCGAATATGCTTTGCTGTTCCTGTCATGTCATGACTCATGCTGTCATTGCATTGCTGTCATATTTTTATTTATATTTATGCCAATGTGCCAATTTGCTTGACAAAATATGTTTTGATATTGATGTAGGTTTATATAATTAGAACTCCATACCTGTTTTGTGATTAGGATATTTTACTTTCAAGTAGAAATAGGACTGAAAACGGTTATTTCGTTTTCCCACTACCAGGTTGCTTTTGAAAATATAAGCAAAAAAATTAGGCTACAGAAGGTTATTTTTTTTGTATAAATATGAGTTCTCAACAAAGTCCAGCAAGTGCTTCTATTGAACGGGAAAAAGTGTTTCAATGGATATTGGAGTTAACTAGCCCGGACACAAGGGAAAATGCTTTGTTTGAACTAAGGTAAACTATTCCGAAGCTTATTTAATGAAGTGTGCTTAACTAGAGGGTAAACTGCTTCTTGTAGTCTTTTGCACACGTGAAACTCTATTTTATTTTTATGACAGGAAAGTATGAGTTTCTGCAAAGCAAAATGTACTGTACTAGACTTCTATAGGTCAGTTGCATGCTTAGGTAACATCAAAATACAAAAACTGATCTGACACGTCTTCTAAAAACTGACCGAAACATGTTCTATAATTGGTTCGATGGAAATACCATAACCTACTTGAATAAGGAAGCCAGTTATCGAAATGCAGCTGGCAACTGGATTGACTTTCTTAAACAATATTTACTTATAGTTTACACTTAAATCGGTTTTTGAAAAACTCGTAGTTCAACAGGTTGATTTCATATTGACAAAGCCGTGCATCTTCAATGACCTCATTTCTTGACCTCATTCCACAACATTATTCAAAGAGTGATCTCATTACTTACAATTAGGCAGTCTAATAGAAGTTCTTACATTAAGGAATCCTGCTTAATTTTGTAGTTTGGGTTGGTTTTATGTAATACAGGGTTCAAAAATTTATTCAGTTTTAACCTCCCTTTTAAGCATTGCATTTTCAATGATGAAAAGTAAGATTTAATTGATTCTTTGTTTAATTGGTTTGGACAATAAGTATTTCTAACCATAATAACCCTCCAAAATTTAAGTGTATCTTCCTGTAACCTAAGGCTATGACCAATATATATTTCAAAGTGAAAATGGCAGGTTAAATTGATTGAAAAGGTTAGAAAGAAATTTGATGTAAGAATAATGCGATAGTTTGCTGCATCGGAATATTAAAGTAATACCTTATGTATATTCTAGTGACATACTTAATATGTACTTGAATTATTTTGTATTATTAGAGTAGCTGAATATTTTCTCAGAATTAGAATTGTTAAAATGCGAATATGACAATTCTTAGTCACCCTACACATATTTAGCAAATAAAAATAGTTATTTCATTGTTTTAGCAAAAAGAGAGAAATTGTTCCAGATTTGGCACCAATGCTTTGGAATAGTTTTGGTACAATAGCAGCTTTACTACAAGAAATTCTTATTATATACCCTGCAATCAACCCACCTACTCTTACAGCTCATGAATCAAACAGGTAATATTAATTAACCAATTAGTATCCCAGACATTAGTTTAATTAAGCTGTACTCAATTATTATTGTGATTTTTTGGCATGTTTACATATTGTGTTGCCTATTTTCAATATATTTTGATATGGCATTATAGTTAAGTATACATTGTACACTTTTTCTGTTTTGTTAGATAGATAGTAAATACTAAGTTTCATACTAAAAACTACTTTATACCTATATATTCCCAGATCATTTCATCATGTTTATAAAACTTTTAGCATTTCCATCTTTTAGATTTCTGGTGAGTGTAAAAGTTTTGAGACTTGGCTTTTCAAGAGGTTGTATTAAGGTTAAGGCCATTAAAGAAATCATTTGATGAATCATATTTATATAGTACCTATATATTTTATTTTATATAGTATAAAACATAAAATAAAGTAGGCATAAATAGGAGTTTCATTTATGAATTCGGGGATTTTTATGTAATATGTTGTTTTTTTCAGAGTATGTAATGCCCTAGCCCTTCTTCAGTGTGTTGCATCACATCCTGAAACAAGGTCTCAATTTCTGCTTGCTCATATTCCTTTATTTTTGTACCCATTTCTCCATACAGTATCAAAAACAAGGCCTTTTGAGTATTTGCGATTAACTAGTCTAGGAGTTATTGGAGCTTTAGTCAAGGTAAGCATGTATGATATGTTATTCTGTTTATTTATTCATTTAACTTACAAATTACCAAGAAGCAATTACAGAGTAAGAGTGCTTACTGATACTACATCTAATTAAAAATTATACTAGGCATACAATGCCATTACCTAAACTATTGTAAAGAACAGGAGGAAACCATTGTAAAAAACAGGAACAGACGAAAAGTATTCACATGGCGAGCTTTCCAAGGAATGATTTAAGCACCCAGATGTTAGGATTTGTTATAGAAATTCTACAAATGCAAAAATATGGTTTTTTTTAAAGGAAAATTAACAGAACATTTAAATAAACATTTTGTTATTATGTCATCAAATATTAATTCATATAACCAAAATTGTTACCAGACATATTTAATACCTATTTAAATTCATGATTATATTATAAATATATATAATTTCTTATTTTTTTTTCCTTTGGCAGAGGTTCTAAATCTATTGATATTGAATTATCTAGTAGCGTTTTTACTTTTCTGTCACATGTAATTTAAAGGTGACACTCTCATTGGCTACCTATAAAATATAACAGGATTAGTTCTTCTTAAATTAATTTTAGAAATCTTGCAATTTAATTTTGTTGCTTAATGACTGTTACTTGTATTTAACCTTATTATTTATTTATGCCTAAAAACCAAAGTTAACTAGTCACATGCTATACACTATAATAGGAACTATTTGCAACATCAGATTCAACCTCAAATCAGCTACAATGTGCGGAATTTAATTTTTCATATTGCTGTATGAAGAATATGAAAATCAGACTATTTGTCATATAAACCGTTGCAAAATTGTTACATATTGGCAAAAGGAGAGCAACTAATGACTGAAGGGTCTATTCATTCTACTCAAATTGACGTTTGGGACATTGAAATTTCAACTAGCACAACAACAGTCCCTAAATTTGATATTATTCAGCGCACAATAAATCAATAAAAGTATGCCTTCTCCAGGGAACTGTATTCATACTGTTTGTTTCTAACATTCAAATCAAATCATGATTTATTATCATGAAAATACAAAATATTTGTTGACAAAGCTTTCTATTAAATAAAATCTTCCACAAAGAAAGAGAGTAGACTTATACCCATAATATGGTAATATAATAAACCTAAGAAGCAACAATGAGCAGCAAACAATAAAATTATAAAAAAGGAAAAAATATTAAAATACAATATCACTGTCAAAGTCAAAAGATAGCTTTATGTCATAATAACAATATATAGTTGTTAGAAAACTAGAATTTAAAGTCACAGAATATAAAGTTCATAAAAGTCTATTAAAGTTAAGATTAAGATAAAACTAGACTAGGAGTATAAAATGAGTTCACAAAGCAACAAAAAGATAAGAGAGAGAAAAAGAAAAGAAAATGCACAGCAAAGGTGCAAATGGACCAGATAAAGACAAACAAGACATAACTACATTTAATTTAGAGTCATTATAAAATTCTCTTATCAGCCAAAAACTTCTTTGTTTGCCTCCTGAACCTTTATCACATCGCAGCCCTTTTAGCCTTATAGGAAGATGATTAAAAAGTTTTTTACCTCCGTATATAATGGAACTTTTAATTCGTTTGAAATGCGGGATCTGAGAGTATAAGTCTGGCGGGTATTGTAAGAACCATTTAAAGACAACTCGCTTCTATATTTCCTAAAGATTAGACAGACTGTCTCCAAAATAAACAGGCCACACAATGTCAAGATTGCGTGTCTCAAAAATAAGGGGCGAATAATAAATATCGAATTGCTCTTTTTTGCAACACAAATACTGAATTGAAAATGTAATTAGAACAAGAGCCCCAAAAACAAATGCCATATTGAAGGTGGGACTCAATTAGAGCAAAGTATGCAGCCCTGGCAATGAGAAGTCTAAATTATTCAATATAATCCTCAAGGCATAACAACCAGATGAAACTTTATTGCACACATTCAAGATGTGGTTCTCAAATTTAAGCGAGCTGTCAATTGATAAGCCCATAAATTTGTTAAAACTGGGCGCAGCAATAGGTTCATTTTCTAGGTAAACGTTGCCCATGACACATTTGAAATTTAAAATAGTGGTTTTTGAAAATAGTTTATTATTTTTACACAAATGCAAAAACAGCAACTAGGAACTAGGTGGAGTTATAGGCAACAATTTGTCTGATAAACAATATACTATATATATGCCATTATCGCGCACGTACTTACATTGAGCAACAGTTTGTTTTTCACACCACCTTTGCACTGACACTACATCTGACTGTAGATCGTCATAGTCCTTACTACAGGAGACAATTTTGAAAATCTTATTATCGGCAAGATTCGGAAAACTGTAATATATCAGGTAGTTTTTTGGTGTTCTGAGAAAATGCTCTCTTATGAACACCCCGCTGGTAGCGGAGGGTAGTGTGGGACTCACCAATTGGCATACCCACTAAAAACTCAGCAATTTCCTACCTGTGCTTTAACACCCCTAGATGTTTCTACTGCATGTCGGGTGGAGGACTTGCGGGATTGAATCCTATTGAGTCCTGGTCTTCCTATGAAGTCGCATCGCTTGTGATTACTTGATCACGCCTCTCATGTTTTGTGTGTTGTCTCTTATGTGTTCATAAAATTAGACTCCTAGGTCTATTGTGTCTGGCCCATCTATTGGTTCTTGGATCGTCTGGATGATAATCTATTATTTACCTCAGGTCTTCATCGGCATGGTTCTCTGCCTTTTGGAATACGCGCCTAGCCTTTTCGACTATAAAGTCTTCTAATGGTTGCCAATGTAGGTAAGCGTGCAGGTCGGCATTTCTGACGAACAAAGGTGCGCCAGCTGCCCTCCTGATTAGCATGTTCTCGGTGCTCGTTAGCAATTTAATGTTTGTTTTCGCTGCCGAACAATACGTCAGTTGAGATCTGGCTATTGCTTTTATCATGACGAGCTTAGTCTTCAGTGAGATTTGCCTATGTCTCCCGATCAAGGGATTGCCCGCTTGGTTTTGTCTCTTGCAGTTTGGATGTGCCTTTTCCATGGCAAGTGCCTTTTTCATATCAAGCCACGGTCCAGGTGCACTCGAAGGTACTTGACTTCGTCGCTCCAAGGAATGTTGGTGTTCCTTATGTATGGTCATGCAGCCTTCCTCTTCTGGGGGATTATGGCTTGCGTTTTCGTTCGTTTACCTTAATTTTCCATTTCATCATCCAATTTATGATTTCGTCTGTGGCGTCTAGCACAGCGCTTATCCTCGTATATCAGGTAGGTAATTTATAAAAATGATGAATAAAACAGGTCCCAAGTTACTTCCCTAAGTGACAACAGGTATTATTTCTTCAGATAATGTGTTTTCAATCTGAACTCTTTGTAGTATATTTACTAAATATGATTTAACAAAGGCAATGACACTATCAAAGAAATTGTAGTGATGCAATTTATTCAGCAGAATTTAATGATCCACCTTATTAAACCTTCCAAAGTACTGCATCACCAAAGCTATCACAGGCTTGCTCCAGGGGCCTTCATAGGAAATGACGAAGTGTAAAAAAAACAAATAAAAACATATTAAAAGCTGATTAAAATAAAGCATAGTGTTAAAATGGATATGTCACTTTTGCGTTTAAAAAGTTTTGTTTTGCTAGTAAGGAAACCTTTGATATTCATCTCTTGAACCCCCTAGGATTCTGGAAGCCTGACGAATTAGCGCTTTGATATTCTGAAATTGTCATTCAGGGATACATAATAGTTATTTGTGTTTTTACGGATTGCGGCTTGAGAAAGAATGTTACCGCGCGAAGCGTAACGGAGCGCGGGAATCTTTTGAAAACGGCAATCTTACTTTGCGCTCGAAAAACAATTAAATGCACATTTTTCTCTATACTTATTCTGAAATTTGCAAGAGATTGCCAGTTTTGACATATTATTCGGGTTGTGCCAGCAACAACTGTAACAAACGCACGACTGTCAGCTAATTCTTTTCGATTGCCATGACTATTCATAGCACACTCGACGGAAAAAGTGAGAATTTTCTTTTCCATGTACGCTCTGGAGTGGAGAATAAGGATCCGCGGCATTCGTCGATTTTGCGATTTCATTTCAATTTAGTAATTAGTTATTTTGCGCGCGGCTGTAGGAAGAGTATAGTACAGGGTGTCCCAAATTCGAGCCTCATCATTGGGATCTCGGAAACTAGAAGAGATACGAGATCGGTTAAATGGAGGCAAAGTTGCGGAATTTGATGCTGATCAAAATGCCACCTTGAAAGTTAAAAAATTTCGAATACTTCCGAAGATATTTAGAAAAAACCGAATATTCGCGATTTCATTTTTATTTTTTTATGACTCTATTTAAATAGATATAACAAAATAAATTTCATATTCTCATTGCCACTTTTTCTGTTCTACAAGATGGTGTTATCAGATTTTCAAACCGACGTTTCGTCTTTGAGCTGCCATAATCAACTTTGTTTTTTTAAATACGGCCCTGGATTTTTATTACGGACTTTAAGAGCTTCTAATGTCCCAAAACCAATGATGTATCGCACTTATTCGAAAAAATCATTTTAAGGATCTCCTGGTAAAATATTGCCAAAAATATGTATTCTGTCTCTCTCTAACACATGAGTTCTTATGGAAAATGCCATTAATATGAATTTTTCAAATATGTGCGATACATCATGGGCTTTGGGACTTTAGATGCGCTTAAAATCCGTAATAAAAAATCCAGGGCCGTATTTAAAAAAACAAAGTTGATGATGGCAGCTCAAAGACGAAACGTCGGTTTGAAAATCTGATAACATCATCTTGTAGAACAGAAAAAGTAGCAATGAGAATGTGAAATTTATTTTGTTATATCTAATCAAATGGAGTCATAAAAAAATAAAAATGAAATCGAGAATATTCGTTTTTTTCCAAAAATCTTCGTAAGTATTCGGAATTTTTAAACTTTTAAAACGGCATTTTGTTCAGCATCAAATTGCACAACTTTGCCTCCATTTAACCGACCTCGTATCTCTTCTAGTTTCCGAGATCCCAATGATGAGGCTCGAATTTGGGACACCCTGTACACTCTTAAAGTAATTAAAGGCAAGACATTAAAGTAACCTGCCATTTTAGACGAAAGTTTCCAATGTTTGATGATATTTTGATTTATAATATTACCAACGTTGATTAACAAAAAATATAGTAAAATTTAAGCCTTTGTATATTTTTTAAGTTTCTTTTTAGCTTTGGTGATTAAACATCTAAAATTCCCTTTAATAACATTTTTAATTTAGTAGGGAATAAATGCATGGTTTCGAAAATTGCATGTAGCCCTTTCAATAACACTTGTATCTTGTGTTACTGCAGAACTTGAATATATTTCAGACTGATGAACAGGAAGTTATCACGTTCCTTTTAACGACGGAAATCATACCCCTTTGCTTGAGAATTATGGAAACTGGATCGGAACTAAGTAAAACAGTTGCCACTTTTATACTGCAGAAGATTCTTCTGGATGACAGCGGTTTGTCGTATATATGCCAGACATATGATCGGTTTAGTCACGTTGCTATGATATTGGTAAGTCAGTTGAACTACTTTGCAAAAATTAAATTTATTATCCAAAATATGGTATTGTAATTTGTAGATGGTAATATTGTGATTCGCGATAGTTATTAGATCGTTTTTGAAATATATATGCAGTCAGTAACGGACTCTCTAACTATAATATTATTGTGAGCCATTTTTGTGTTGTAAGAAAATACACGTAAGTTCCATTCTTTTTCTCATTATACAAGAATGGGCGGTATGGAGGATTTCCTAATAGATACAAAGTCTATCAAATTAGCGTGAAATTATAATCCCCATTTTTTTTTTAATAAAAAGATGCGAATTGTCAATCTATTTTCTTCGTTATTTTATTTAATAAAATAGTGCGGTCTTAGGTTTAGTTTGTTTTAAGGTTGACCCTAAAGAATAATACCCTTGGACCTGGGACTGAATATACAACATTACAGTGTTGCCAAATTGTGTTCTAGTTTCTGAGATATTAGGGAGGGAAAAGCGTCGAAAATTAATTCTCTTAATAACTCGAATTTTATTTGACGGTTTTTTTTTAATTGACGTTGATTCCACAACTTACTGCCTTTTTTTAAATGCCCGGATTTTTTATTTCACATTGGAAAGGGAATTTTAACTTGCTACTCAAGCATGTATCACAGGAACATATTTTCTTGTGCTTCGATTCAAAAATTTCATCATCAGGGGCCTTTTAATAGTCCTTCTTACAAGACGTGTCTTTTTTGTATGCTTCTTTTTGAATGAAAATATTTCAGCCTTTATTTAAATTTGAAAAAATCGAGGACTTAACAAGGCCATTTTTATATAGCCCTGCTCTTATTTGACTTTTTGTCTCACGGTCGATGGTTTTTGTTTTATTAAGGAAATAAATTTTCGGCGTGTTTCATGTCTTTCCTGATATATCAGGAATGAAAAGCAATTTTATAACACTAAACGTATTAGAATAGACAACTTTTCTCCGGTTTAATCGATCTCATAACTTACGATTTTGAAGAGTGGCACACGCTATTTAGCACACTAATTATTGAAAAAAATCGGCACATTCCTTCAACAACAGCAACCTGGTTCTTCTGACTCGAAGCCTCAAAAGTTCTAATGCCTTCTACTCTGTCAGCGAATTTATTGGAATCAGGGATTGGATGTTTAACCATAGATCAAACTTAATTGGCAGTATTATCTGTTCATAATATTTTTACCGACGTGTGCTATTATAAAGTTGTAGATATGTGTAGTAAATATAATTTTATATTTGTATTATTTCTTGTTAATAAATATTTTGTATTGTTTTTGGATCACGAAATAAAAGAAACTGGATATGCATGTGTTCCCTACAATCCTTCAGTGTTTTGTTTTAGGGCAAAATGGTTATATCGTTAGCTAAGGAACCCTCAGCTCGGCTTTTAAAACACGTTGTACGGTGTTATTTAAGATTGTCTGACAATCCGAGGTAAGTGTTTCATTCATTTATGCTTTTATTTTTCAAATGTTGGCAATTTTTCAATTTTTGTCCAATTCAACAAAGCCATAATTCTGATATGAATATTGCATTTATGTATATCTACTTGAACATATATTGAAGCCGAAAAAAATTGTTATAGCTCCTAGACGATGGATTTTAATATGACAATGAATGGTAATAAATATGCAGGGTTAGTGGTGTATGTATAGAAACGGTCAAATACATCTGGAACTGCTGATCAGATTGTAATTAAAGCCATTCGATGTATTTTTTCTGCCAAATTCAAAAATTGAACCAAAAACAGAAGACTTACGCCATGGATGAACCGTTTTTTAATACAATACAAGGATAAGTGCGGACTCAAAAATGGCACGACAATTTTGTATAATTTTTATTAGCAAATAGTAGAAAAATTCTCTAAAATGGGTTAGATATCAACATTATTAATAATAATAATAATAATAATGCTTTATTGTCAAAAAATTTCATAATTTGTAGACAAAGTTAGAGCTAGAGTACAAAACATATAAAAACACAAATAGAAACATACCATGAAAAGAAAAAGAAAAACCAAACTATACGAAACCTTATATAATTGTGCAATTTGTACTTAGTCAAAATTAATATTATTAATATAAAATATTAAATATCAAAATATTTAACCATTTAAACATCAAATACTAAACATTAAACCAGTGTGTAAGATGCTCTAAATTAAGTAATAATAAAAAAAATCGTTCACTGCGTCTAAGGCTCTCTCCAGTAAGTATGATCTCAAAGCTCTGCGAAATGCGGGAAAAGATGTTATTGACATCATTTCAAATGGCAGATAATTGTGCATTTTTTTTTGCATTATACAGTATAGAGCTTTTAACTAACTCTGAGCGTGGGGTTGGTAGATAAAGATCATGCTCCGTGTTCCTAAGTGGATAGTTGTGAGATGACCTTTCAGGAATAGCAGATACGTGCTTGCGGATTAAGCAAACGGATTCAAATATGAACAAGGAAGGAAGAGTTAATATTTTAGATCTTTTAAAGCAATCCTGGCAGTGAGTTCTACCGTTTAGTCTCAATGAGTATCGAACAGCTCTCTTTTGTAGTTTGAAAATACGCTCACATTGAGTCGCACAACACGTACCCCAGAATGGAAGGGCGCATCGGACGTGCGACTCAAAAAGGGCATAATAGACTGTTCTAGCAGTTGAGAAGTTAAGCTCCCTGGAAACCGTTCTTAGCGCAAAACACGCAGAACTTGATTTTTTTGATAACGCATCGATGTGCAAGTCCCACTTTAAATGGTTGTCCACAACAAGCTTCAATAATTTCACAGATTCAACGGCATCAATAGTGGTGTTATTAAGTACAAAAGATTGCAACGTACTTTTATATGACAAAACTTTAGTTTTAGAACGTTGAGGCACAAGAGATTAGAATTGCACCATGATTTAATGGTGATTAAGTCACTAGATATAGTTCTGTGAAGCGCCGTAATATCCGGGTTGCTCCAAGTGAAACTAGTATCGTCCGCATTTTTTTTAACCAGTCTTTCAATGATCTTGGATAATGTGGAAAGGAGTGCAATTGGGCGATAGTTCATGTGATTACTTGAGCAAATTGGCTCATGAACATGACACCGACGTACTGGCCCTACAAGAAACCCATTTGGGTGACGGCGACGCAGCGGCTAAATGTTAGATACCAGGATATAAAGCGATATCAACGCTCCTCTCACCTATCCATGGATCCACAATATATGTGAAAAGCAACATTTCGGATTATAATGAGGTAACCTGCCGGGAAATGAATGGCATAGAAGTAATTATGATAGCACTCAAAGGACTGACTATTGCAACAGTCCACAAATGTAAAGTAGCCAACACCAGCCTTACCCACGGCGGCTAGGCCGTGTGTATATGTGGGGGATTTTAACAGCCACCATACAATCTGGGGATATACAAACACAGATGAAAATGGAAAAAAACTATCCGAATGGATCGACGCACAGGAACTGTATCTAAGTTACGATGCCAAGGAAATTAAAACGTTTCGATCAGGCAGATGGCAAACCGAAACTAACCCTGACCTAACCATAGTCTCCACCGATGAAAACAAACTACCTCTAGATCACACAAGGAAAGTACTCAAACATTTCCCAAGAAGCCAACACCGCCCCACAAAAATCAGCTTTGGTGTTGAAATACCAGTTAAAAATCTATCAATAAACCCAGATGGAACTTTAAGAAAGCTAATTGATCACAGTACACACAGGAGGTGGAGAGTAATCTGCGCTGGATACCTCCGAAGGCAGAAAACCACAAAAGGTTTGTGGGAATCCTTATTGGTGCAGCTAAACGGAATATCCCTAGGGGTGTAAGACAATATTATGTGCCAGGCTGGGACGAATCTACCCAAACCCTCTACAAAGAATACCAGGAAACCGGCGGCGCCGAAACTGGTAAACAGATCTTGGAAGAATTAAACGAAGGCAGAAAGGAGAAATGGAAAGAGTTGACCTCCCAACTGAACTTTATTCATTCTAGCAGAAAAGCTTGGACACTCCTAAGGAAAATGGGCACAGCAACCTACAATCGAAGATAGCTCCCTCAGAAATGGCATTACACATTAAAACGCGAGCTGAAAAAGTTCCTTTAGAACACACCAAAATACAGACAAAGCAAGAGCTAAACCAAATCTATAACAACCTACAGGACGACACCACTCTATCAGACCCCTTCAGCGCACAGGAGATAAACGAAGCCATAAAAATGCTAAAAATTAGAAAGGCAGCAGGACTGTATGGCGTATTCTCAGAATTCATAAAACATCTAGGGAAGCAGGGAAGGACTTGGCTAAAAGAATTTTACACAGATGCACTGAACACCGGGTGAATTCCCCCTCAGTTTAAAATGGCACATACGTTAGCAATCCTCAAACCCGGGAAGCCTCCAGAAGATGCTTCCAGCTATCGTCCAATCGCACTCCTGAGTGTCAGCTTCAAAATACTAAAGCGCCTAATTTTGAATAGGATTCGAGACACAATAGACAAAGCAACCCCTACATACCAGGCTGGCTTCAGAAGTAAACGAAGCTGCTGTGAACAGGTACTGGCTTTAACATCCTACATAGAGGCTGGATTCCAAAAGAAACTGAAAACATCGGTAGTTTTTGTCGACCTGACAGCAGCGAGTGACACCGCGTGGCTGAAAGGATTACTGCTCAAACTAAAGCGGCATGTGCAAAGTAAGAAATTGACAACACTTGTCAAAACATGTTAACTAATCGATGCTTTAAAGTTAGCATTGGACATAGAATAAGCAAATCATTCACCATAAATAATGAACTTCCACAAGGATCTGTACTGGCCCCAATGCTCTTTTTGCATTTGAATTATACCGAAAATTCTGTTAATACTGCCTCATGATCAGAGAAATCCGAGTTAAAGATAGCACAGTCAAAAGATCAAAAGATGACACGACATAGTCTATAGTACTAGAATTAGTTTTAGTTATTCTAGTTGGTGAGTTAATATGCATGATTATAGCAAAAAAAATCGAAAATGGACCGAAAAGATTCTTGAGCAGCACACACACTGAAAAAGTCTATATTATGGTCGCCACACAAAGTTAATTTGCCTTTTAAAGGCAGGGATTCAAGCAAGCTCAGTAATCTTTGACTGAATATATGCATGTCAGCGTCAGGTGTTCTGTAAATACAAACATTATAGAAGTCATAAGCATTATGATAGACGATGGAAAATTCAAATACTTTCCCAGACAATAAATTATCGAACTTAGTTACTGTCGAAAAGTCGTTGTTAGTAGACATTATCATAGTACCTCCATGAGATAAATTACTTCTATTAATTCTAGTTACTGTAGTATAATTTTTGACAAACACAGACTCATCAACATTTAACCAATGTTCAGTTATGGCAATGATTCCTGGAAAATTAAGCTCCTCTAACAAAAGAAATAATTCATCTGTTTTGTATCTTAAGGTTTGAATATTAAAAAAATTCAGTTTGGATATATTGCTACAACTTAATTATTATAAACTAACCCAAATTGAAATGATGTTCTACTAATGCATTTAAAAGTCATTCTTGCTTTATATTTTATACCTCTACACTTATTTTATTCTTCATGTCTTCCAAACGAATAATCTGGATTTAGTTTAGTAACTCCTACTATACAAAGACAAACTACTTAAATAAAAATGATGATGACGTGCGTGGGTGATACTGCCAAAGGGTTGGGATTGCAGCCATTACAAAAAACCTAATCATTTCAATGACTCGTTGAACGAATTTCTTGATTATTTGATATTTTTTCGATATTTGATGTCAGTATACGACTTTAAATAGTGCATTAAAATGCCATATAAATATTGTGTGCCATTTTGTAAAAGCAATTATGCGAACGATCCAACAGAGAGAGTGTTTCGATTACCTAAAAAACTAAGACTTACGCAGAAAATTTGCAACACGTTTTTCCCATTAAAGTTGGCGAATAAAGATTTTATTTAAAAACAAACCTAGCACCGGTGAGTCGTGTTACAATGCCCGGCTCCGGTAGTGGAGTCGTAGAGCGCCACCAGTTTTTCCCAACTAAACTGATAAAGCTCCGCTGGTGTTGTGCGGGGTTGCTAGGCACGCTTATTAAACAAAGGAACTCAATCTTAACTTAACAAGAAAACACAATCTATAATTTAAGGAACAATCTATTTGCTACTAAGTCATTTTTTTTAAACACAGCAACAATACTACAGTGAGAATTTTCTTTTAAATTTTAAGGCAAAGGAATGTCGAAAGACTAGGAAGTAATTTATAAGTAGAGTGCAATATGAAGACCAATTCTGTTGTTACTCGGTACTGTATGCCCTACAACTAAATGCTCTGAACACTACAATCCGAAGTGATCACTTTGATTTTACCTAAGCTTATTACATATGTGTATGCGTGCGCTAGTAGCTGCACCAATTATAAAAGTAGCTATAATAATATCAATTGATAAATGACCGCAATAATTATATCAATCGACCAGATAAACAAATGAATAAATGAAGAATAAAATTAATGCAAGCTATCTTTGAGCTTGGCTGTCAATGCTTGATTTATATTAAAAGATTAAGAGCGATTATATCAATCGGTCAGAAAAATAAATGAACAAATAAAATTAATCTATCTAAAAGCTCGGCCGAAAAGACTAGATTTATATTTAAATATTAAAATAAATGATTATCAATTGACCAGAAAAATAAATGGCTAAATGAGGTTTTGATGGCTCTTTCAAGGCACTATAGATATAGTGCTAATAAGTAATTAAACACAGAAAAAATAAAATAATACTGCTTCTGTACGATACCCATTAGATCCGATTCATCAAGCTCAGTTGTGGAGGCAGGAAGTACCTCTGGTGGAGACGCCGGGCACCTGTAGTAAATCCCAAGTACTGCTACTCGATGGCCCCGAGGGTAAAACTAGCAGAGAACGTGTAGCCCGGTGATAAAATTGCAGCGGGGTAGCCCGGTGGTAGGATTGGCCCGGAGATAGGACCCTCGCTTTGGCGGAGGGTAGCTGGAGAGTCGACGGTCTCGGTTTTATACGACGAACTCGGAAAGCCTCTAGTGCAGTAGTTAAATCCCGATAAATCGGTCGTGTCAAAACACAATCAGAAACCAACACAATATCCTCAACGAAGGGTAGTATTAAATTACAATACTAAATGTTGAGTCACTATGACTGCACTATTTCTAGAAGAGCAAAATCAGTCAATGTGCCTTCTCACTTTCACGAGATTAGAGAACTACGTCAGATCAGCAAGAAGGGAGGAGCTGAAAAATGCCAAGTGATTCGATACGAGGAATAATTCTAAGATACTAAACGATTTAGTTCTCGTTTATTATGGTTGTAAAACGATGGCGGGAGCCACAATTAATGAGCTGAAATTAAATGGTTCAAGAAATACTAGAGAATATTCCCCAACAAAACGATAAACTTTTAAAAATCTAAATCGGCAGCAGCAATTATGGGAAATAGCCCATTCCTACTACCCAATGCTGCCAACAGTACCAACCGAAAATTGCTAGTGCAGGCCGCGTGGAAAGATAAATATAAATATCTGAAACCAGCCCAAGCCAGAGGTCCCAAAAAAGTTTTATCAGACGTTCTCAAAAGTTATGAAATATTTTAACCGAAAATAAAATATGAATCGACGGATCTAATGAAGCTTAAAAGCAGGTTTTATTAACACAATTCTTAAAAATATAGAACGGTTTGCTGGCCGTTCTACGGTAATGTAAGATAAATTAAGCAAAGTTATACTAATAACATTATATCCTATTCTATTGGCTTGATCAAACCTAAGCGATCTGTAATTTGCTTATCAACTAAAAAACATATAGTCACAAAGTGCCTGAGGGCTACATAAGAGAAAGGGATGATCAAAATCGTTACGAAGGCCACAACAGTGTTATAAAAGCTAATACTTTAACCTATATTTAGAATAAAATTAATTTACATTAATAAATGCGGCAAAAGCTTATTGACAGCAAATCGAATCAATATATTTAGAATTAATTAACCGAAGGGTATTGACCTCTTTTCAATAATTCTTACCGCAAAATACAGCATTTTTTTTTTGCTAAATGCAGCATATAAAATGAAATTTAAAAATATTCTACACTGGCCAAATCGGAATGTTACAAATTATTAAGTTCATTTTGCGTGACCTTTACCAGAAAGAAACCTGTTGTAAAAGATAATTAAATATGACTCAAAAGTTGGCTTTTAAAATAATTATTTACTTGATTAGATAGGTAGTTAGGAATCGGAAATTGTTTGAAACAAATTAACATGACAAATTCACACTGCTTTTAATCGCACTGTTTGTGGTGTGCTTGAAATTATTAAATATTGGTTCAAGGAACTAAATTTAAACTATATTTTACTGGGAATATTACAAACTGATGCCCTAGAAAATCGGTTTGGAAGGTCCATACTAGCCGAGGGCCATATATCTCGCTTTGGCAACTTTATTAATATGAAAAAATACTAAATTCAATCAATATTAAAAATAACCCAAACAAACAGAGAAAGTAAAATTGTGCCGCAGGCGAAAATTTCTGTATTTTTTTTATGTTGTGTGCGACAGACCACGAAAAGCTAA
Organism: Pissodes strobi; assembly: GCA_016904865.1. NCBI lineage: Eukaryota > Metazoa > Arthropoda > Insecta > Coleoptera > Curculionidae > Pissodes > Pissodes strobi. Next base: position 248,234 of record MU183200.1, on the reverse strand, counting down.
GGCCTATAATATACCCGTGGGGTACCGTGACCTGTTATATGGCTTAAACCGTCAACATTGTCCAAGTATCGAAACATGCACACTTGGTGCACTACGTGACACTTTTAAACAACGCAGTAGTACTTCCACGGTCGTTATTGTTGAACAACTATAGCGCATCCACCTCAAAATTTAACGTTTTTCACATATTATAAATTAGGAATATGCTGAAAACTATGTAAAAAACATCTTGTATACGCGCCTGGGCCGGTTTGTCATAGTACTCTGTGCAGTGGCGTAGCCAGCTTTTTTTTAAGGGGGCGCTATATGTTTTAAAACTGAGTTATGATCATCTCCTGATGATGCTAACATGGTTAGCGAAACGCGCGTCGGTATTGTGGCTAAAACTATGTTGTAGAAAACTAAATAATTTAAATTATTGGTACCTACCAACACCTTGAATCCCCATAAGTTTCATAGGTATAAAGGTGTCATAATAGGTAATAGTAATGTAGTAATGTACTTTTTTATGTTATATTTGGTATATTTCTCGGTATATTATTGGGGTCTAATATTTATTTATTAAAAGTCTTTAGTTTCCTTTTTTTCTTTTTGCCCAAAAGATTATGATTATGTTTAGAACAATAATTATTAAAAAAGAAGTGTATTTGAAATGCTGCAAAGAAAAATTTTTGAAACATCAATTTTTAGATGATTTTTACAATTTCAAAAGGAGTCAAAGGCTGTTTTGATTTAGATAGTTTAACAACAGCTCACAAAGAAAAGACTTTTTATTGTAGATATCTAAAAATGTGTCTTCGAACTCAATAATCAGTTTTTTAAATATAATATAGGCTGTTGAAACTACGTCCACTACTTGTTCACGAGGACATAAAAGAACCCCACGACTTAAGGAATTAATGAAATTGTAAGAATCTTCTACAACACAAGGTTCATTTAAAGTTTAATTTTCTTTGCAAAATTCACAACTTAATTTTTTTTAAAACAATATGACAGCAATATCCACTTGAATAAGTGATTAACTGGCATTTCAGATGCTCTGCTGTGTCTTGTGAATGTGACAAATTATTAAGAAAACCTTTCAGAGCATCTATAATAAAAGCATTAAATATTTTGAGAGCTAATTTAACATATTTTCCTATAAATGATGGAAAAAAGAGCCTTTAAACTAAGGGAATACCCATGTTTTAATATTTTGTCTCGTTTTAGTTTATGAAGTATTTTAACCACTGAGGGCATATATTAAACATTGCATTACAGCCTTTATGAGGCATAATTACACTAAGTATCACTTACCTCAAAATTAGCTAACAGGAACAAATTTTATAAACTTGCTGTACACAATCAACGAGCACAAAGCTACAGGTCAAGTCCAAACATTTTGCAAAGCTAAAAACATGAACTTTAGATCTTTTCGGCTAGTTTCCACCGCACAGGATTGTTCACATAAATTTAAACACACTAAAGTACTGATATTATAAAGAAATTAACAGAAAAACAATCAAAATCAAACAGAACAATAATTAAGAAGCCGGTCGAACGTCGAAAGTACGCCAACTGACAGGAGGCAGTGTTGCCAGATTTAGAGTTAGTTTCATACATTATTTGGGATGTAAACTATTTAACGTATATTTAGTTGGACTTTAATTTTTACACCATTTGTTGAATGACATTTGAAATTATGTTTTTAAATGGAACTAACTAAATATTTATACAAAATAATTAGGTTATTGCTAAGCAACGTTTATTTTCTTAAAGGTTTTGATTCCGTTATGCTTCACTTTCCGGTTTTTATATATTTACTTTTCAGATTTTAAATATTTATTTATATTTAATATAACTATACTATAATATAGCAAAGCAAACTTTTACATTAAGTATCTAATATATTGTTAATTGTAATCCAAGACAGATATTTTACGTTTCTTTGAAAAAGAATTTGTGGCAAACTACAGTGAGAAGTAGCCCAAATTGTGATAAAGCGCCCAATCTGGCAGCACTGGATACAGAATATATCGAAGATGGCGGATGGAAATTGACATTCCAGTGGCCCAGCGTGGCAATCAACATTAAATACGCAAGTAGGCGCGATAAAATAATTAATACTTTTACTGGGCTCCTTCCTCTTGGCTCCTCTTAATGCTTTTCTTATGGTAAAATAGTATATAGACCACTTAGGATGACGTCACTGCTAATTTTAATATTAGCTAGTTGACCTAGTTATAGGAGGTAATGTACCTACCCATTTACCTATTTACCAATCTAAATATTTGACTCATAGAACATCTGAGCCTGAGCCAGAGCGTTTTTTTTAAATTTGCTAGTAAGTTTATTTATGTTTTCATTTTATGCCCATTATTTTATTTTTACTTAAATTCGAATTTAATATTACTTTACGATAGTAATAATTGTTGCTTCTATAAAACAAATGTGTCTAGACAACCTTCAACATATCTGTGAAACTATGTCTAAAATTACGTTCCTAATCCGTTAACCACTTTGTTAATTATTTTCATTATTGTTTTGTAGCTTAGGTTTTTCTTTATTTAGATTTATTGCCATAACCTACATAAATCCGGTAATAATGTATTACTTTGCTTGGCCTACGGGCTATGACGTCACACGCACATTGTCTTGTATTGGCATAATACGATCCTGTGCAGTCCTACGACACTATGTTGTATTAGCCGCTTCTAATTGGTGGGTTCCGGTCACTTCAGAGTATTGTTAACGCTTCACGCATGACCCTTCGCTCGCTCCGGAGCGCAACCAAACAAAACTAACTGAAACCAACCCAAATTTACAAAAAGAAACAAACATAACCTTAGAAAAATAAAGGAAACATGCATTGCCGCCGACGAGAACTGAACGCGGGCCTTCTGTATTGCAAACACAGAATCTGACCACTAAACCACTGAACATTAACAGTAGACTAGAATGTTCACTCTAAACCCCGCCCCCAGCATTCCCCTCATTGCCCCGTCGCGGAACCTGGTGAAATTCTGGTTAACCGCTCAGGCATCGTGCCACGTTTCACGCCGCTTCGTCTAAAGTCTGGCGTCTCGCCTTTGTAAGCGCTACATCAGAAGTGCCGACTGAGATTGGATCTTCTAATATCTTGTTAATGTTCGGTGACTAGACCATCTAGATCTGCTGGAGTAAACTGACTGGACCGTAGATAAAGTGAAAGTGACGTTAATCCACCAATCAGAAGCGACTAATATATCATATCGCCGTATGACTGTAAAGGATCTTAAAATGCCTTGCATTGTAAGAGTTGTTGGCCATATATGCTCTTTTGATAGAAATGCACTGATTGCTCAATATTCTAATTTCGTTATTTATATTGGCAGTCCACACATCTAATCTATTTCATGAAAAGCAACGATGTCGATTTCCAAGTTACAGTCAATCTTAAATTATTACATTCAGCTTTTAGATTTAATAGTCTTTACGTTTTATCTTACACATTTGATAGGCTTGGAATTTGACGTGACATCTTTTATAGGTAACAAAATTGACATGACGCTTAGCACAGGTAAAAAATATAATAAAGTTTTATACGTAATTTTTTGTTATATTCTACTCAATCATGACATGTTATTATAATCACTACTTTTCTGGTGCTCTTTTTAGAGCAAGGGAAGCTTTAAGACAATGTCTCCCTGACCAGTTACGGGACAGCACCTTTAACGTTTGCCTTCAAGAAGATAAATCGACGAAACACTGGCTTCAACAACTGCTGAAAAACTTGGAATCGACTGCAGGCACGGATCCAAGGCAAGTTGGTATTTCACCCCTTGCTGCGCAATAGCAAAAATGTTCTCTAAGCAGATAAATTTTATTTATTTATTTACTGATCGCTAACCTCATTGTAAATATGCCAGTCAACCAAATTTGAAGACCAGAAATGTTTCATGTACTTCAAATTGAACATATTAAGGTTGCTATGCAACATGTTAACTGATACATATTTTTCTTGGCTAAAGCATTTGCAGACACACAATGATTTTTTTTCTATAGCGGGTGGGCCGTAGAAAACGACTCACAGTAAACATCCCAAGAATCGTTCCAGATATCGATATAGCTCTAATGACAACTGCTGAAGATAAGAGCACCCTCTCTCTAGATCTATCAGGGTCATTTGTCAAAGTAACAGCTGCTGACCTCAATCTACCCTCTCTTAACTTGCATAAATGACAACGTTATACCTCATTGGATGGAAATATAATTACTCGCTGGGTCTAACCGTTTTTTTTCCATATTAATGCGAGATTCGTTCGCAAAAAATAAATTACCTACCTTTTGAATCATACTTAAATTGGTTTATTTTTAGGTGAAATAGTTAAACCACCCCTTAAAAGGCAATTTTAAGGTTTCAAAAACTTTGTTAATTATTACGCATCTTAAATCCAGTGAAAATTAATTATTACTTATTTTTTGTAGAGACTGCCAAAGAAATTTACCACTAGACTACTATTTTTTATACCAGCTCATCTGGGATCTTATGGGAGTCCCTGAGTTTAATTTTCTTACGGTCATTTAAAAAAGTTGAGTTAGTGTAACTGGTGGTCAACAACTGTTACTTTGACAGATGTTACTGTTGCCATTCATTAGAAGGCTATCTCATTCTTTTAGAGATGGATCATTTTCGAATAAGCAACGCTGTAGCCAAGAAATGTTTGTACGCCTCAAAGTACCATCACTTATGAACTTTATAGGAAAGTTAAATAATATGTCGTGCTATGTTTTCTTTTATTTGTAAATGTTAGTAGACATGCATGATATATAAAACAATACTTTTGGTAATAAAGTTTTGATAACTACAGTTATATGAACTAATATAGATATTTTTATATTTCTTAAAAGTGATGTGATTGTAACTATGCTGAACATCTTTAAAGTTTCTAGCGTCACAAATGTGATGATTTTTTGGTGATAATTTGTATGTAGTGTAGATTATTTATGAGCATCTTAAATTAAAACTGCTTTCAAATATAAATTATTGAAGGATTTTTTAATGATTAATTCAAAAATGGCATACTTGTTAGGATTGGTGTAGATTAAATTGATTTTTTTATATTATATTCTTAAATTTTGTCTATATGTTTTCCGATTGTATGGTCCAACATCCTTCGTTTTGTAAATAAGAAATTCATCAAAAATATGTACAATTTTTCCAATCGATAGTATTCCTTTTTTCATAATAGTACTTTATTTTTTGAATAAAGTTTTAAGTAAATAATAGATATTGTAAATTTTTTTATTTTGGTATTTTCTTCCCTTATAAAAATAACAGTTAAGGGTTACTTTATAAAACAGTGAAATTTTTGTCGTTGCAATAATAAGGGGTTTTGATTAGAAACCATATTGTGAGTTCAATCTGACCATTAAATATCGGAACACCAAATAACAATAAAACAATAAAAGAAAAATTAAAAAGAATTTGTTTTTTAAATTTTTGGTAGAAGGCTGCATAACGCATTTTAAACTGCAGGGCGTCATATTGCCAGTAAATTTCAATCACGTTAGCCATGGAACAAAAAACGAATAAACCTTGTCAATGTCATGTTTTTAAAATATCAGTTAAATTGGCAAATTTCAATTTAAAAACATGGTATTGTCAAATGCAGATAAAATTCTGATAAAAGCTTTACGCGAAAAAAAATTATGGTTCCAAGAAAATTGTTAAAATGTTCCCGAATCGTAATTGGCGCATTAGTACAGTAAGCTACTATTTAAACCTAACGAATGGCTCTTTAGCTATGAAGCCTGGACGAGGAAGAAAAAGAACAGGAAGTAGTCAAGCCAATATCGAACAAGTAAGACAAATTTTCCAAAACGCTGAGCCTGCAACCGTATTTAGTTCAAGAAAAATTTATAAAATAACAGGAATAAAACGCGGTTCGATAAGAAATATTATTAGAAAAGACCTTAACTTACGGCCTTTTAAAAACGTTTATTGTCAAAAACTTACCCTTGATGTTAAAAATAAAAGGTTTGAAAGAGGCCAAATCTTACTGAGGAGATTTCGCACAAGAGAACAAGTAAGAAAAATATGGTTTTCGGACGAAAATCTATTTTCTTTGAGTCAGCCAAGGAATTCACAAAATAATCGCATATACTCGGATGTCCGAAAAAAATGTCAAATTCCGCTTGCATCCCTACTTGTTCCAAGACAACATTTTGCAGATTCCGTAATGGTTTCGCTAACAATCTCAATGCTCGGAAAAACTAACATAATTTTTGTGAGTTCAGGAGTAAAAATAAATTCAGATGTTTACCAAACCGACATTTTAGCAACGATGCTTCCCGAAATGGAGACGATTGCGGACGATTACACGTTCCAACAAGACGGCGCTCCATCGCATACCTCTAGAACGACAAATCGATACCTTCAAGAGAATTGTCCTGATTTTATAGAGCCCGCTTGCTGGCCGCCCAACAGCCCGGATTTAATCCAGTTGATTACACGATTTGGGGCCGCTTAGCAGCCATGGTTCATGAAGATATTATTATCCGAAATACCAAAGAATTAAAACAAAGAATTTTATACTGCTGGGGGCAATTTCATCAAGAGATTGTAAACAACGCCATTGGTCAGTGGCGGCAAAGGCTACAAGCCGTAGTCAGGAATCAAGGTGGCCATATTCACAATGAATTTTTATAAGATATCTTTACTTTCATTCGTAATATAGTAAGTAATACTTACTGAGAATAATAAATATTTTGAAATGTTTTTATTCGTTTTTGTTCCATTTATTATTGCAACGACAACAATTTTTCTTTTATTGTTTTATTGTTATTTGGTGTTCCGATGTTTATTGGCCAGATTAAACTCACAATATGTTTTCTAACCAAAGCCACTTATTGCAATGACAACAATTGCACTGTTTTATAAAGTAACCCCTAAATCCGGCTCTGCACTGTTCTCCTTTTTAGTAATAACAGCAGCCGTTTAAGAATTGACACGTCTTTAATGTGTCCAAATTTTATTGAAATCGGCTGAAAAACAAACAAAATTACAACAAGGTGAATTGGGTTCCAAATTGGAACCTTCTTTAATGCTTAATATCGTTTTTATTTTCAAAGGATTT
>MU183200.1:225872-236137 GCA_016904865.1 Pissodes strobi | reverse complement strand
GTTCTGCAGTAACACAAGATACAAGTGTTATTGAAAGGGCTACATGCCATTTTCGAAACCATGCATTTATTCCCAACTAAATTAAAAATGTTATTAAAGGGAATTTTAGATGTTTAATCACCAAAGCTAAAAAGAAACTTAAAAAATATACAAATGCTTAAATTTTACTATATTTTTTGTTAATCAACGTTGGTAATATTATAAATCAAAATATCATCAAACATTGGAAACTTCGAAACTTTCGTCTAAAATGGCAGGTTATTTCAATGTATTGCTTTTAATTACTTTAAGAGTGTACTATACTCTTCCTACAGCCGCGCGCAAAATAACTAATTACTAAATTCAAATGAAATCGCAAAATCGACGAATGCCGCGGATCCTTATTTTACTCTCTAGAGCGTACATGGAAAAGAAAATTCTCACTTTTTCCGTCGAGTGTGTTATGAATAGTCATGGCAATCGAAAATAAATAACTGACAGTCGTTCGTTTGTTACAGTTGTTGCTGGCACTCCTGTTCTAAATGTGCCCGAACAATATGTCAAAACTGACAGTCACTTGCAAATTTCAGAATAAGTATAGAGAAAAATGTGCATTTAATTTTTGAAAAATGCGGCTATAGAAAAAGTTCCGTGTGTTTTTCGAAAGATTCCCGCGCTCCGTTACGCGTCGCCGTCGCGCGGTAACATTCTTCCTTAAGCGGCAATCCGTTACTTTACGCTCTAAAAACACAAATAAGTATTATGTATCCCTGAATGATAATTTCAGAGTACCAAAGAGCCAATTCGTCAGGCTTTCAGAATCCTAGGGAATTTAAGAGAGGAAAATCAACGGTTTTCTTACTAGCAAAACAGGATTTTTTAAATGCACAAGTGTAGTAGACATTTTAACACTATGCTTTACTTTAATCAGCATCAAATATGTTTTTATTTTTGTTTGGTTTTTTTACACTTCGTCATTTCCTATGAAGACCCCTGAAGCACGCTTGTGGTAGCTTTGGAAGCGTTTAATAAGGTGAATCATTGAATTCTGCTGAAAAAATAGCATCACTACAATTTCTTTGGTAGTGCCATTTCCTTTGTTAAATCATATTTAGTAAATAGACTACAAAGATTACAGATTGAAAACACTATCTGAAGAAATAATACCAATATATGGTGTCGCTTAGGGAAGTAACTTGGGACCTCTTTTATTCATCCTTTTATAAATGACCTACCTGATATACGAGGATAAGTGCTGTGCTATAGGGGGCCACAGACGAAATCATAAATTGGATGATAAAATGGAAAATTAAGGTAAACGAACGAAAAACGCAAGCCAAAATCCTCCAGAAGAGGAGGAAGGCTGCAGAAAGCAGGACCACACATAAGGAACACCAACATTCCTTGGAGCGACGAAGTCAAGTACCTTGGAGTGCACCTAGCTGGACCGTGGCTTGACATGAAAAAGACACTTGACATGGAAAAGGCACATCCAAGCTGCAAGAGACAAAACCAAGCGGACAATGGCTATGCTAAATCCCTTGATCGGGAGACATAACTAAATGTGACTGAAGACTAAGCTCGTCATGATAAAGGCAATAGCCAGGTCTCAACTGACGTATGGTTCAACGGCCTGGGGATACGCAGCGAAATCAAGCACTAAATTACTAACGAGCACAAAGAACATGCTAATCAGGAGGGCAGCTGGCGCACCTTGGTTCATCAGAAATGCCGACCTGCAAGCTGACCTATATTGGCAACCATTAGAAGACTTTACAGTCGAAAAGGCTAGGCGCGTATTCCAGACTTGAGGCAAATAATAGACGATCCAAGAACCAATGGGCCAGACACAATAGACCTAGGAGTCTAATTGTATGAACACATAAAAGACAACACACAAAACACGAGAGGCGTGATCAAGTAATCACAAGCGATGTGACTTCATAGGAAGACCAGGACTCAATAGGATTCAATCCCGGAAGTCCTCCACCCGACATGCGGTAGAAACCCCTAGGGGGGTTAAATCACAGGTAGGAAATTGCTGAGTTTTTAGTGGGTATGTCAATTGGTGAGTCCCACACTACCCTCCGCTACCAGCGGGGTGTGCATAAGAGAGCATTTTTACAGAACAGAAAAAAAAACTACCCGATATATTACAGGTTTCCGAATCTTTGCTCTTGCCGATAATAATATTTTCAAAATTGTCTCCTGTAGTAAGGACTATGACGATCTACGGTCAGATGTAGTGTCAGTGCAAAGGTGGTGCAAAAAACAAACTCTTGCTCAATGTAAGTACGTGCGCGATAATGAAATTTACACGTAAACAAAAGTATATTGTTTATCAGACAAACTGTTGCCTATTACTCCCTAGTTGCTGTTTTTGCATTTGTGTAAAAATGCTAAACTATTTTCAAAATACATACATAGTAACTTTTCATGTTTTTTCTAAATCTCTAAAAATAGAACAAATATTAGGCCCATACTTTTGTTGTAGATATGTTCTATATTGTTGTGAAGGATTCATGTTTATCAGACAAATTGTTGCCTATTACTGTCAGGTGGAGTAATAGGCAACAATTTGTCTGATAAACATCAATCCTCCCCAACAATATAGAACATATTAACAAAATTATATTGATCACAATTATATTTTTTTCTATTTTGGTATAATAAAGAAGTCTTTTCGATACGCAAAGTAGTGTCGAAAAGAAGCTCTTTTCGACACTACTTTTGTTGACTGATTGCTATGATATTAACAAAATTGTTCAATGTCAAGGATCACTAGCAAAAATTTCGACACCGTTTTGAATGGGATTCCTAATAATACAGACGTCAAAAGTGACAAGATGGCCTTCCAACTTTTGATCGCGACTTGAATAAATTAATGTTTTTCATTAAAAAACGTGCAAAATCGAAAACATAGTATAAAATACACGTTTTAAAAGACATTTAGCGCACTCGCACGTTAGGAAACTCCCCGCAAGCGGGTCGTTTCCTAATTTCGTGCTCGTGCGATAAAATATGGTCTTTTAAAATCTTAATATACTATTAAGGAACTGTACTTCCAAGAATGAATAAATACAAGGACTAAGATATAATTATTTTCAAAGCTCTTACTATTTTAATAGACACTTTAATTATATACCATCAAAGGTCTTATGGAATTCATAATGCGAAATTCTCGGGATTTTCTACTCAAATAATTGTTAAATATACATGTATTTCAAAGGACAAAAAATATCTCCCCAACGCATATCACACAAGTCAATGTTAGAAACATACAATAAGGATACAGTTCCCTGCAGAAGGCATACTCAGAGTGTTTTGTTGATTTATTGTGTGCTGAATAATATGAAATTTAGGGAACACATTTTGTGCAGGATATAACTTTCAATGTCTCAAACGTCAATTTAAAAAGAATAAATAGACCCTTCCGTCATTAGCTGCTCACTTGTTGCCAATATGTAACAATTTTGCAACGGTTTATATGACAAATACCCTGATTTTTATATTCTTCATACATCGGTCTGAAAAATTACAGAAATTTCCGCACATTGAAGCTGATTTGAGGTTGTATCTGATGTTGCAACTAGTTCCTATAGTGTATAGCCCGTGACTGGTTAACTTTGGTTTTTAGGCATAAATAAATAAATAATAATGTTAAGTACAAGGAAGTCGTTAAGCAACCAAATTAAATGCAAGATTTCTAAAATTAATTTAAGAACAACTAATCCTGTTATATTTCATATGTAGCCGATGAGGTGTCACCTTTTAATAACATGTGACAGAAAGTAATAACGCTACTAGAGAATTCAATATCAATATATTTAGAACCTCTGTCAAAGAAAAAAAAATAAGAAATTATATATATTTATAATATAATCATGAAATTATAGGTATTAAATATGTCTGGTAACAATTTTGGTTATATGAATTAATATTTGATGACATAATAAAATGTTTATTTAAATGTTCTGTTAATTTTCCATTTTTAAAAAATCATATTTTTGCGTTTGTAGAATTTTTATAAGAAATCCTAACATCTGGGTGCTTAAATCATTCCTTGGAAAGCTCGCCATTTGAATACTTTTCTTCTGTTTCTGTTTTTTACAATGGTTTCCTCCTGTTCTTTACAATAGTTTTAGTAATGGTATTGTAGGCCTAGTATAATTTTTAATTAGATGAAGTACCGGTTAACACTCTTACTTTGTAAATGCTTGTTGGTATTTTGTAAGTTAAATAAATAAATAAATAAATAAAATAATATAATATATCATAAATGCTTACCTTGACTAAAGCTCCAATAACTCCTAGACTAGTTAATCGCAAATATTCAAAAGGCCGTGTTTTTGATACTGTATGGAGAAATGGGTACAAAAATAAAGGAATATGAGCAAGCAGAAATTGGGACCTTGTTTCAGGATGTGATGCAACACACTGAAGAAGGGCTAGGGCATTACATACTCTGAAAGAAAATAAATTAACAGCTATTTATTCCTACTTTATTTTATATTTTAATTTATTTTTAGAAATAGATATTTCCTAAGTGTAGGTAATTTTTTGATATTACATCCTTTTCATTCATTAAAAAAGAAAAATATATACGTAGAACTATATAGATATGATTCATAAAATGATTTATTTAGTGGCCCTAATAGAACCATTTGAAAAGCCAAGTCTCAAAACTAAAAGACGGAAATGCTAAAAGTTTTATAAACATGCTGAAGTGATCTGGGAATATATAGGTATAAAGTAGTTTTTAGTATGAAACTTAGTATTTATTATCTAACAAAACAGAAAAAGTGTACAATGTATACTTAACTACAATGCCATATGAAAATATATTGAAAATAGGCAACACAATATGTAAACATGCCAAAAAATCACAATAATAATTGAGTACAGCTTAATTAAACTAATGTCTGGGATACTAATTGGTTAATTAATATTACCTGTTTGATTCATGAGCTGTAAGAGTAGGTGGGTTGATTGCAGGGTATATAATAAGAATTTCTTGTAGTAAAGCTGCTATTGTACCAAAACTATTCCAAAGCATTGGTGCCAAATCTGGAACAATTTCTCTCTTTTTGCTAAAACAATGAAAAATTATTTTTATTTGCTAAATATGTGTAGGGTGACTAAGAATTGTCATATTTGCATTGTAACAATTCTAATTCTGAGATAATATTCAGCTACTCTAATAAATAATACAAAATAATTCAAGTACATATTAAGAATGTCACTAGAATATACATAAAGTATTACAGTATAATCCCTCTTAACCGGCTTCGCATTAATCGGCCGACGGATTATCCGGCCTGTTTACATACGTACATAATATTGATAATGGTGAATCCGTGGCGAAAATTTGTGCCGAACTTAACGTTGGGAAAAGCACTGTAAACGACTGACGAAGAGACAGGCGTTCCATCGAGGATTGAATAATATGTAAACTTGTTCGAAAAACTGTTATGCCAATAATGTAATATGTATGTAGGTAGACTCAAATCTGCGAATAAATACGTCTCTAAAAGAAACCTTGCGAAATATTTATTTGCAAAAAATGTGCTGAAAATATTTTTTTCCACATGAAAAATATACATGCGGGTACACGTCGGATTAACCGGCCAAAACGGCAACCGGCCACTTGCGTAGTCCCAAGGTGGCCGGTTAAGAGGAATTATACTGTACTTTAATATTCCGATGCAGCAAACTATCGCATTATTCTTACATCAAATTTCTTTCTCATCTTTTCAATCAATTCAACCTGCCATTTTCACTTTGAAATATATATTGGTCATAGCTTTAGGTTATAGGAAGGTACACTTAAATTTTGGAGGGTTATTATGGTTAGAAATACTTACTGTCCAAACCAATTAAACAAAGAATCAATTAAATCTTACTTTTCATCATTGAAAATGCAATGTTTAAAAGGGAGGTTAAAAGTGAATACATTTTTAACCCTTACATAAAACTAACCCAAACTAAAAGATTAAGTAGGATTCCTTAATGTAAGAACTTCTATTAGACTGCCTAATTGTAAGTACTGAGATCACTCTTTGAATAATGTTGTGGAATGGGGTCAAGAAATGAGGTCATTGAAGATGCATGGCTTTGTCAATATGAAATCAACCTGTTGAACTACGAGTTTTTCTAAAACCGATTTAAGTGTGAAATATAAGTAAATCATGCTATTGTTTAAGAAAGTCAATCCAGTTGCCAGCTGCATTTCCACAACTGACTTCCTTATTCAAGTAGGTTATGGTATTTCCATCCAACCAATTATAGAACATGTTTCGGTCAATTTTTAGAAGACGTGTGAGATCAGTTTTTGTATTTTAATGTTACCTAAGCATGCAACTGATCTATAGAAGTGTAGTACAGTACATTTTGCTTTGCAGAAACTCATACTTTCCTGTCAGAAAAATAAAATAAAGTTTCATGTGTGCAAAAGACTAGAAGAAGCAGTTTACCCTCTAGTTAAGCGCACTTCATTAAATAAGCTTCGGAATAATTTACCTTAGTTCGAACAAAGCATTTTCCCTTGTGTCTGGGCTAGTTAACTCCAATATCCATTGAAACACTTTTTCCCGTTCAATAGAAGCACTTGCTGGACTTTGTTGAGAACTCATATTTATACAAAAAAATAACCTTCTGTAGCCTAATTTTTTTGCTTATATTTTCAAAAGCAACCTGGTAGTGGGAAAACGAAATAACCGTTTTCAGTTCTATTTCTACTTGAAAGTACAATATCCTAATTACAAAACAGGTATGGAGTTCTAATTATATAAACCTACATCAATATCAAAACATATTTTGTCAAGCAAATTGGCACATTGGCATAAATATAAATAAAAATATGACAGCAATGCGATGACAGCTGACAGCATGAGTCATGACATGACAGGAACAGCAAAGCATATTCGGTTGAACAACTGACATATCCATTTAAGGTTTTATAACCGGTAATAAATAGAGCAATAAGTATCAAAAGTGCTGCTCCTGATAGGAGGCTAGGAGGAATGATCAAAACTGACAAATTGAGCGTGGGCTTGATCAGCAGAAATCAGATTTTTTTTGTGTTTTTTATTATCAACTTGAAGTTGCGCAACCATATTTAAATACTTTAATTCGTTTATCTTTGATGATATGAGCCTTGAATCATTCTTTATAAGGAGATTACGTTCTAACGAAACTCCTAAAACGCCTCGTTGGTTGGTGTAGTAGGCAGAGTACTTGCCTGTCACTCCTGTGCTGCGGGTTCGATTCCCAGATGGTTTGTTTACCAATGATCACGACACGACCGACTCATAAAATTTCGCAAAATCTAGTAATTTCCAAATTCCCCATGCACTGGTCACGCGCACGAATTGCGCATAATCGAAATTAGATGTGAAGGCGACTTTATGCGTAGAAACTTCTCAAAAAGAAGCAGGAGTGTGCCTTGAAACTTAACCTTAACGCACCAAATCTAACTTACGTCTAGAGACTATCCCATAACTCTCAGCAGCATGCCTAAATTCACTTTTCGCATGGCCCTCCGCTCGCTACGGGGGCTCAAGAAAAGGAAACTAACCCAAGACATACTCAAAATCAAGAAAAAAACTGTTTAGAAATATGATCTTAAAAAAAATAAAAAAAAAACCGACGGGGTTTGAACTCGCGTTGCCGATGTGAAGGCTAACCATGCGAACGTCTAGACCATCAGAGGCATCAGGCATACAAACGATTTGTTACATCGCGAAGTACATGAAAACCAAAATCTGTAATTACGGATTTTTCATGAACACAGTTGACTGCTCCAAGTTATGGGATACTCGCTAGACATAAATCCAAATCTAGTCACCCTATGGTCAGGGCCGGATTAAGGGTCAAAGGCGCCCTAGGCTAGCCGGAGGTGGAGCATAGAGTGAACCTTCTAGCACCGAACATTAACAATAGACTAGAAGGTTCACTCTAAGCCCCGCCCCCAGCATTTCCCTTCTTGCCCCGTCGCGGAACCTGATGAAATGCTGGTTAATCTTCATCAGGCCTCGTCCCACGTTTCACCCCGTCTGATCTAAAGTCTGACGTCTCGCCTTTGTAAGCGCTACATCAAAAGTGCCGGCTGAGAGTGGACCTTCTATTCTCTTGTTAATGTCCGGTGCTTCTAGTCCTAATGTTCGGTGCCTAAAGTCCCGACCCCGACTGCCTAGCTCTTTTTTGTGAGGGTTGGGTAGGGGCTAGCGGTGTGCGGCGTTTTTTTTTTGTCGGAAAATCGTTTAATTTTTTATAAAAGTAAAGTGGGCGCGTGCAGAGACCGCTTTTAGTGCGACTGTATTCAATATCAGAATGTTTTATTATTTTATATTGTTAAGGCGGCAACATGGCTCCGTTTTCATAGCCTACTAATCAAGAGCTATCTTCTATGTGTTATTACTCTTATTGCTACTTCATGGCCATCCTTGAAATAAATTGCAATACGTGATAACTGTCATTAAAAAGGCAATTTATATGAAGTTGCAAAATTGAATGTGGTCTTAACTCCGCCATTGCCGGTCCCAAGCCCGGATGAGAAAGGAGAAGGGGGACAATCTTACGCCCTATTACTGAGTCATTTTAGTCCCAGCATTGGGCTTATTTTGTTCGAAATGTGTAGATTGACGCCGTCCTTTTTCAACATGTCGCCGTTTATTCAAGAGTCCTAATGGCATTGTTCCGATTGGCTCTAGAGTCATCCTGAATTGTAAATTGCATTGTAAATATCCACAATATTCTTCGACTTTCAGCTTTTTTTCGTCATCAGCTTCATTAGAGTCGATGAATTGGATTGGACTAGTGCGAGTTTACCCTCTGAGACCAAAGTCAAAGTCGCTACAACATAACAGGATAGTTTATTTCTTCCCTACTTTGACATGTATGTCATCGAGATCCATCAATTCAAATATTCGTATGCTTCTAGCTTCAGCTTCCTATCGCCCATATTTCACTGTCTGCTTAATTTTGTTCTGCATTCGTAACCGACGCCGCCCTTTTTCAACATGTCGCCGTTTCTTCAAGAGTCCTAATGGCATGGTTCCGATTGGCTCTAAAGTCATCCTACATACCTACGGGCAGAGATAAATAAATATCTCTGCCTACGGGGAAGATGACTGAAATGACGTGCTGACAGAGATGAAGAGTGGAGCGTTCGGGTAGCAATTTCAGTGTAAACTGATCAGAGATCTCTATTGACTATCACTAAGCTTGTCTCAAATTTAAGATGATTCTTCATTTATCAGGATCCAGCTTACTCGATGCCTTAGTGAAAGACTCAATAGTTTTGCATCCAACATGAAATTTGACTGAATTGTACATTGCATTGTAAATATCCTAAATATTCTTCCATTTTCAGCTTCTTTTCGTCGTCAGCTTCATTAGAGTCTTTGACATGTATGTCATCGAGATCCTTCAATTCAAATATTCTTATGCTTCTAGCTTCAGCTTCCTATCGCCCATATTTCACTGTCTGCTTAATTTTGTTCGGCATTCGTAACCGACGCAGCCCTTTTTCAACATGTCGCCGTTTCTTCAAGAGTCCTAATGGCATGGTTCCGATTGGCTCTAAAGTCATCCCACATACCTACGGGCATAGATAAATAAATATCTCTGCCTACGGGGAAGATGACTGAAGTGACGTGCTGACAGAGATGAAGAGTGGAGCGTTCGGGAAACAATTTCAGTGTAAACTGATCAGAGATCTCTATTGACTATCACTAAGCTTGTCTCAAATTTAAGATGATTTTTCTTCATTTTTCAAGATCCAGCTTACTCGATGCCTTAGTGAAAGACCTCAATAGTTTTGCATCCCACATGAAATTTGACTGAATTGAAAACTGCATTGTAAATATCCTAAATGTTCTTCCATTTTCAGCTTCTTTTCGTCATCAGCTTCATTAGAGTCGTTGACTTGGATTGGACTAGTGCGTGTTTACCCTCTGAGACCAAAGCCAAAGTCGCTACAACAGAACACTCCCTATTTTGACATGTATGTCATCCAGATCCTTCAATTCAATTATTCTTATGCTTCTAGTTTGAGCTTCCTATCGCTCACATTTCACTGTCTGCTTAATTTTGTCCGGCATTCGTAACTCCGCCATTGCCGGTCCCAAGCCCGGATGAGAAAGGAGGACGGGGGCAGTCTTACGCCCTATTACTGAGTCATTTTAGTCCCAGCATTGGGTTACATAGCTTTTCATGAACGTCCTCTTTGTTTTGTTAGAAATGTGTAGACTGACGCCGCCCTTTTTCAACATGTCGCCGTTTCT